>JBAMBS010002032.1:0-175877 GCA_037044455.1 Zygothrica quintamaculata
GTCTGCTCTAACTTGGCTCGCTTGGGTTGGTTTATTGCTGCAATTGTTGCTACGGCCAAGCCAATTTCTAGCAAACGAAATTTTTTCGGTGTTTGGCATAAGTCAAGTTTCAGTTCGTAGTTCTTTCACAGTTTTCTACACTGATGTTCTATGCTCTGGTGTGCAGTCACCCAGTCATCCAGCCATCCAGCCATCCAGTCAGGCAGTCAGGCAGTCAGTCGACTGTATAAAATGGATTTACTGCCAACTGTTGAACTATGCACCGTTCCCGCACTATTTACTACCTGCATTTCTATTGCTACTTTTGTAACTTGTTAGCGCTTCCGCTCCTCTGCCACTGTGCCACGCCCTCAACTTGCACAAAGCCCCCCCTAAATGCCAAAGCAATGCCCTCACGTTTACTACTATTCGGTTGCAGGATTTTGTTTTTCTTTTAGTTTTTTTTTGCTTTTTAGTTTTTTCTTTTTTTCGTTTTTTGGTTGTTCTATTGATGTGGGTGAGGAGGGATGAGGAAGAGTAGGAATGAACTAGTTGAAAAATTTACTTTTCGCATTATTCGATTTGTTGTCTTGGGCAACCGAAAGGGCGCCTGCACTTTACATTGTTTGCATTGGGAAGCTGCGACCTTTTAGCTACCAACTAGCTACTCAAGCTTCTAGTTTCTCTTTTTTTATGCTTGATGGCAATTTGCGCCCCAGCTGCAAATTTGCCGCTGATTGGCTACAAACACACACACACACACACAAATGTATACAAAAAAAAAGGGAGAGAGTAAGAGAGGAAATCCAAAGAACTTGTTTTACCTTACCCAAAGCAGCTGTCAAAGCAAAGTCCAATTGACCAGACTAAAACAAACACTATTCACACACACACAAGCACAACTTTGTGTAGGTGTGTCTGCACTTAAAGTTCCTTAAAGTACAGAGCATGAGCAACTGACACTCGTAACTGCTGGACCGCTGCATATTGCATACTTTGCGGCATCGCCGCGTAAGTAAAGTCATAAAATACAATTCAATAACGCGACCAGCTTTTCTACTTTACCTAACCACCAGTACGCTACACCCTACAACGTCACCTCACACCTTTCATCTGACAGCTGTAAAATCAGCCGTGCGGCGCAGCCCTAAAAAGTATGCAACCATATCCATATACTCAAAGACAGCAGTCCTGTGCCGGTGGTGTAGCCGTAACCGTAGTCATAGCCATACCCATAGCCATAGTCGTAGACGTAGCCGTAGCTTGAGACGTAACTAAAGCTATAGCTATAGCTGGTTGGGAAGCTGTTGCCGAGCGTCGGTCGTAAAAAATAGCTGAGAAAACTTATTGAGCTAGTTATGAGTTTCGTACATGATACTAACGCGTCCTACTACGTCCATTCCCCCTACCCTTTTCCTTTTCCTCCCATCCTTCTAACGTACAAACTTCTCTTGGCAATAATACTTGCTACCATCTAGCACAGCTGCGTGACAGCCGCGGGGTGTAACATCCAGGTAAAAAGCATCTTTGTACACGCTATAGCCTTCGCTTTTGGTGTGGTTGTGTATAAAACTTTTTTGCACTCACTGTAGCAGCAACACAGGTAGCAGCAGCAGCAACATTTGTGCCTTGCATAAAACGCTTCAAGCTGTCCGAATTTTCTTGGCCCGCCGTTTGAACCGTTTGAGCTGCGCTTAAGTCGCATCTTATGGCCACCTTCTACTTTGTTGATTGTATGGCAAAAGTTCGTTTCAAATTACACAAAAAAAATATTCGACTAAAAATATATATATCTATATATATAAAAGATATTTTCATTACTCCCACAGCAGCAGCTATAATGCTGTAATGTTAGATATACACATTATGCTTAATGATATCCTTTTCATACTATCCTTTATTTTCTTTTTGCTTAACTTTAATGTCACTGCAATAAAAATCACAAATAAATGGGGAAAAACTTAAAGCTTTATTAATAATCATAAAATATATTTCGCACAATTCACAGGTGTATACGGCGATGTGCAACGTGTAAAGATATTGTACAACAAAAAGGACTCGGCACTCATACAGATGGCGGAGCCACAGCAAGCCTATTTGGGTAAGTCAAACAAAATACTACGACCATTGCCACCCACAGCAAAAATTTTATGAAAATCTCTACCGCAACAGTAAAAAGGCGCATCAGTTGATAAATACCAAGTAACGGTATCTATTAATTGTGTATTATCCGACTATAAAGTGCCCTGTAATATAACTTTGATTATATTTTTAATACAAATCGAATTGTAATTTCTGGCTAAGAGTATAGTTTTGATACCTTTATATGGTATACCATGGAAAGTTAGGGTATTATATTAAAGACTAGAGTGCAATTTGCAGCTTGTTTTTAAATGAAAAATTCCAGCAAAATTAAAATTCCAAATATTGTACTACGGCTGAGCATCTGTTGGTTTTGTTGGTATTTGTTGCAGCTGCAAATGCCACAAACAAAATGTATTAATAATAATAAAAAAAAAAAGAAATTATATATAAAATCACAAAAACAACAACAACAAATTGTTGTTAAAGCAAAAGAGCGGCGAGTTGGCCGAGTTGAGTTCAACCACAGCCTGTCTGAGCCCAACGCATTGAAGGCCGCCAGGAGCAATTCGCTTGGCTGCCTGCTCGACTGCACATAAATGAAAATTTATAAGCGCTTTATTACCAGTAGTCTGTCCAGCACCTGCTACTACTACTACTACTACTACTACTACTACTATATATATATTTATTCCTGATGCAGTTACTACTCATCCTTGCTATACATTTTTGGCATCCAATAGCTCATATCTCATCCCTTTAGCAGCAACTGGTGCTAGGTAACAGTCTATGGCGGCGTCCAGCAGCGGGCCATGCCAATCATTTTATTGCATTCATTTGTATGCACTTTGCTCATTGTCAGTAGCTGACACCAACCCCAAACAAAAAAAAAAAGAATAACTCTACACACACATAGCGAAAGAGACAACACACATACATACCATAACACATATATAACCCTTCTGTCTGTTTGTGTGCGCATTAAACGAAATGAAAATCGCCGCGCATTTCGAGGCGTTAAGAGCAGCCAACCGACGTGCCAAATTCCACTTTATTACTACCAATAACACACACATACCTACACACTCACACACATAGAGCAGCAAAATAAAAGAAGCATATTAAAGGACGAACGGCAGGTGACGACAGGCTACAAATGCTGACAGCGACACCTTTTCAATTTCGATTTGGTTTTATTCCATTTAATAATACGTCGACAATGGCGCAATGGTCAGCTGAAAGACAGCGCACAAACGTGTGCAGCATAGTGACAGCAGGACATGAGGATATATATACAATATATATACAGAGAGAGAGAGAGAGAGAGAGAGAGATACACAAATGGGCTTTTCACACTGTCAAAGAAATGCCGCTGGGCTGCTTAATTGAAAAATTCATTGCGTCTGCTGCTGAGTGAAACTTAAGCAGTTGTTAAGTAATTGCATGCATTGCGTATACGCCATGTATGCAAAAGGACACAAGTACACACACATACACACACACACAGTAGAGTTTATTAGCTGCTTATGCTACATATTCGCACATACATTCCATATTGTTATCATACTTAATTGCCACGAGCTGCTGTTACTTAAATACTTTACAAATAATAATGCTCAATACGCATGTAAAAATTTTCAATTTTCAATTTTTTATTTTATTTTATTTATTTTTAAATATGATTTTTGTGTGTTGTGGTGTGTGTGTGTGTGTGTACAAGCATACGTTTGTTGTGTGTTGTTATTAATAAAGTTGAAATAAATTTAATTATTGCAATAAATGCAATGTGCATTAACAACTTTTAAGGATTAAAGCGAAAAAGAGAGAACCAAGAGAAAGCTGGCACAATGGAACGGAAATTGCCAGCAAATTGCATGACCGGGCGTCAGGCTGGCAAAATGCATTTACAAACACCGTTAAATAAATACCAAACAGGCTTTTTTAATCGATTTCAATTTACACAAACAAACTGCCAAATAAAAAATGCAATTCAAAATGTGAACTCAATATATATACATGTATATATATACGACTATAAGTTACCCTATGAAGAGGGCTTCAAAATAGTTTATTAGCTGACTATTTTAATGCTTTCTGTTGACTTGAAAGCTGCTTTAATTGTTAATTTATATACTAAATATAATGTATATATTATATAGATTTCTATAAGTTTCCATATGAACTTGCAACTACACTGCAACTCCAACTGTCTGCAGCAAATGCTGCTTCAAGGCATTGCTGCTTGCTTCCGTTCAGCTGTCAACTGCATAAGCAACTCAACGTTCTTTGTTGTTCAAGAATATATATACGCTTTTAATTTTATAATAAAAGCATAAGCCATATGCTGTTGACTCGCCTTAAAGTATGCTTTGTGCAGCACTCAATTAATTTTGCAATTATCATTATGCAAACATATTTGATACACAATTTTTTTTATTCAGTTTTTTTTTGTTGTTGTTTACTTTGTTTTGTGGCCTTGCTGTTGCTGTTGCTGCAACTGTTTGGCGCTGCTGTTGTTGCTGCTGCTGCTGCTGCTGCTGTTGCTGCTGTTGCTGCATATTTTAGCTCAAACGCATTCTCGCTTTGAGCTGATTAATGCTTAATTCGAGCTGCCAACTGCAAAATGCTAGCTTCCTTTTATGCTATGCTTGTTTTTAATTTCCCCTCCACGCTACCCTCTCTCTCTCTCTCTCTCTCTCTTTCTCTTTGTGGCTCTTTTTACTTCCCTTGTTGTCTGTTGTTTTTAGCCTGACTTCATTTATTTTCGTAATTTCTAGCTAATCAGCTGCAAATATTTTGAAATTAGTATGAAAAACAGTGAAAGAGACAAAGGTAGAAAGCGAGAGAGATAGATAGTAGAATGTCAAAGGCTTGTCAATAGCATGACAACAGGTCGCATGCTTTATGTTAATATAAATTTATCAAAGAATTTCAGCAGTATATACGCAATGCCACACAAATTTGATGCGGTTGCAATGCAGTTGAATGCTGCAGCTGATATTGATAATGATGCAACTTTTGTTGTTGTTGTAGCTATTGCACAAACAATATGCAGACGCTAAAATTTGTGTGGTAACAAAACCAAAGCTATACGACAACCAAATTATTGTACAGCCCACAAAACACAAAGCATACAATCACAACATACACATACATATATATATATATATATATATATAGATAAAATACAATACAGCCAGCAATACATGGAAACGTATTCATGGCATGTGAAAATATTAATGGCGCTGCGTCAACATGTAGACTACTAATGTGCCGCGAGGGCTGCCAAATGGCAAACACTTCCGGCTAAGTCTTGTATGTGACCAGCGTTCTCTACGTTCAGGTGAACTTTATATATATATAAATATATATATGTGAGTATAGGTGTAGCTGCTGGGTTTCGTATTTCTGTGTCTGGTGGGTGGGGGGTGGGTGTTGGTCGGTGAGTGCGCACTTATGCACTCATAAAATATTAACAAATTCATTCGTTACTTTACCCAAAACTCTCGCAACGCTTTTCCAGAACAAAGACGATTACCGACCCTAGCCGGACTCATGTCCGGACCCATGGCAGCTGTCCTAACTCTCTGCCTCCTTAGTCACCCAATTGTATACCCCTCAACGAAATCAGTTTTATACCCATAGAACCCATACCCCATACGCCACACCCCCCCTCTATGCTATGCATATAAAAGTGTCTCGCAAGGACTGCGCACAAAATACGGTTACAATTGCACACTCAGCATACGAATTACAGCGTAAAGGCGCAAAAAACTTTTTGTAAATGAAGTCAACAGTACAAACAACAGTCGAAAAAGAGAGAGAGAGCAACACACACACACACATAATAACAGACAGATAGAAGGACAAATAGATGTAAACCCAACTCGGACCAAACAAAGTGCGACAGCAATCAAGAGCCATAGCCAAAGCTGAAATAGACAAAACCTAGACACACCACTAATCTCAAAACTCACACACACACACACACACACACACACACACACACACACAAAGAGACAATGAAAAAACAATAAGCATTGGGCGGGTTGTGCACAGTATGCTGAGCTCTTGAGGTGTGCTCTGGTATGTATGCGTGTATATGTATGTGTGAATGTATGGGAATTATTATAATAGCACATTCGGTCAGAGAAGGCGATAGAAACGATGGAAACGTTGGCGACGATGGCGACGTTATACAAATGGCTCTCTTGTCTGTCCGGACGCGGGCCATTTGTTGTCTGGTTTTGCTCTGGCCAGGATTAAGTTTTTGCACAACTTATTGCAAACTATAGACAGAAAGGAACACACACACAACACACCATATACACACACAACATACATATAAATTAATAGGCACACGCACAGCTGCTGTCCCTCTAGTTCTCTGCTTGGCGTTTTGCTATTTGACCAAACAAATTACTACAAAATATTTTGCATGTGTGTGTGTCTCTATATGTGTATGTTTGTGTGTGCATTACGCATAAAAGCATTTACAATAAAACAACAAACAACAAACAACAAACAAATGAACACCACACGCATACATATGCATAATATATGTATGTCTCTACATAAACTAAAACAAAAATTACACATACGCCCTGTGTTTCGTTTTGGCACTACTTTTTTAACTTCTACTTCACTTTCTCTCTATTGACTTTGCACAAAATTAATTATATATACGAATATGGTAGATAAACTTTTGATTAAGTGTCCTTTTATATATAAATATATATATATATAGAAAAAGAAAAGTTAGTGAGAGTTTCCTTCCTTCGTGTATATTAAAACAAAACATTCGTTTGTTTGTGTGTTAAATGGGTACAATCAATTTCACCTGAGACCCTTGTTTTGGTGGCTTAAATGTCTTAACCCACTCACAGCCATAGCATATACATAGCTACAAGTCATTTTTGGGTTTATGGTCAACTCCATTTGGTGGTTGCCACAGTTTCTGGAGCTGAAAATGAAACTGAGTGCTCAGTGCTTAGTGCTTAGCACTAGGTGCTTGGTGCTTGGTGCTTGGTGCTCAGCTGTGCGTGCATTTCCTTTTTCTTTTTACTTTTTTGTTTTTAATGCCTTGTAACGTAATAATGATTTGTTGTTGTTGTTGTTGTTGTTGTTCTTGTGCTTTCTGTTGCCAGTGGTCAGAGGCTGGTAATTAAAACTTTAAGATACTTTTTGAGTTGGGCCCATAGCCTCGAGAGCAGCTGCAACAGCAGCAGGCGCTGTGCGTTGATAGGCAAAGTTGGTCCTACATTTGCTTACCGACGCGAATGTGTTGCTATTGCGTTGTGTGGGGAGCAGGGGTGGAGTTGGGGCATCTCTCTACTGGTTGCAACATTAATCTTTATTACAAGTGTTTGTCATATATATATATATGTATATATATACTCGACGCATGTGGCTGAATAGCAGAAGCGTTTGTCACTGCTGCTAGCTGGTTTGTCCTTTCGTCCTGTGCCTTTTTATTTTACAATTTATTATATTTTCTTTTTTTTTTCGTTTATTTTTACTTACTTTTTGTATGTATCAAGGCTTACTTATGCTTATACTTTTTTTTCTGTAAAATCATTTAATCCATTAGGCAAACAATAAATGGCTGAGTAAGCATATTATTTTACAATAAAAAAACATAAGCAATCCCCTGCCCAACCCCGCCAAGCCTCCCACTGCAACTGTTCATGACAACTGCTTAGAATGATAAAAAAAAAAAAGCGAAGAGAACGAAATTTTGATGTAATTTATTAAAAATAATGTATAGAAAGAAAGGAAGGCAAAAACAAGTCCTTGCATGACTTGCTTGAACAAATTGAATAAATAAAATGTAATCGAAATCGAATTTGAAATTGATATCGATATCGAGTTGAACATTTACTATTTACTTCAATTTTCATTTTTGCCTATATTCACTATAAAGCCGCAGGTGTTATGACTATTGAGACTCGTAAGCTTGCAACAGACAACGTTGCAACAGCAAGCAGAAAATGGAAAGAGAAATAAAAATATAGTTTCCGCTTTTTTTTTTAGAGTCATTTGCTTGTAAATCACCAAAGGCAGACGACATTGATAAAGTTGCAAGTTACATTTTAGTATGTAAATATTTGTTAGCCGTTATTGCCGACTTGCTTTTTTGGGTTGGTAACAAATTTTTATGGCTTCTATAGCGTATAGCGTATAGCATATAAATTGCAACCATATGCATATGTTAGAGTGGAAATTGGGTGGAAAAACAGAAGAGAGTGAAAAACTCTTAGTAGAAAAAACTTTGCCACTAAATTTGTGTAGCATTTTTATTATATGTTGTTTTATATATGATTTTTATTTTTATTTTTCTTTTCTTTCTATTTACAGCCATGTCTCACCTTGATAAATTACGTTTATGGGGCAAGCCCATACGTGTCATGGCCAGCAAACATCAGGCCGTACAACTGCCCAAAGAGGGCCAACCAGACGCTGGCCTCACACGTGACTATTCACAGAATCCGTTGCATCGTTTCAAGAAACCCGGCAGCAAGAACTATCAAAACATCTACCCGCCATCGGCGACACTGCATTTAAGTAACATTCCGTAAGTATCTATTACCAAGTTTGCTTCTTATTAGACGGCTGCCACTCATTGAGGCAGCATCGACTTTTTACTGGTAACGCTTAAAGACGCATTGAATGCGTTTCGTGTGCACAGCTGGAGTTCAGTTTATTTTCTTCTATTTTTTTTTTTCGGTTTTTTGTTTTTCATCAATGCTTGCCACGCGGGCAATTACAATTACCGTTATGAGCCAGCAACCAGGCAGCGCCAGCAGCAACACCACAGTTACAAAGCGGACACCCCGCAGTCGCTTTGTCTACACAAATATGACAAAGCGCCCCGCCAGGTTTCCTCTGAGCCAGCAGCAATCGCCCGTTGCCCGTTTGAATTTATGTGCTGTTGCTCCTCATATTGGAGTTACCAATGTCAGTGTGTGGGTGGATGGTGGTCCATTGCTGCTGCTGCTGCTGCTGCTGCTGCCGGTGTGCTTCTGTGCCTCTGCAGCTTGTTGCCTGCTGCTTTGGTATGGTTTCTATTTTGGGTGTAATGTTTATGCGATATCTATAGACACACAGCAGGCGCTAGGCGATGGATGGGGGTGGGGGTGGAGGAGAGCAATTTAAATCGATAGCTGTTAATTTTGAATATTTGTTTTTCTTTTACAGTTCATCCTGCACCGAGGATGACATTAAAGATGCCTTCTGCACCAATACCTTTGAGGTCAAAGCATTCAAGTTTTTCCCGTAAGTAATTTATATTTTGATATTTTTATTAAAAATAAATTTATTAATTTGAATATAATAAACATTTGCAGTAAGGACCGCAAAATGGCACTGCTGCAGCTATCATCGGTAGAAGAGGCTGTGCTGGCCCTTATCAAAATGCACAATCATCAATTATCGGAATCTAATCATTTGCGTGTGAGCTTCTCCAAGTCGAACATCTAGAATCCGATTCGTAGTCAAGTTTACTGAACTTGACTAAATGCCAATAGCAGCTATACCATGGCAATACGTCAGCAGTTCTTTTGGCAGCAACAGATACAATCTATAATTCGTAGTACAAGCGGCGTGCTGGGCAATCGCCACACCCACTTCAATTAACAGAGTAAATCAACCCATCAGTAGTAACAACAACAGCAAACAAACAAACAAACAAACAAACAAACAAACACAAACAAGCAAGCAAGAAAAACAAGCAAAAACAACAACAACAACAAAAAAACAAAACACAAAATAAACAACCAACAGCAACAACAATCGATGCATGAGCTATAGCTAACATATATACATACATACATATACCTTATATGGTAATGAAAAATCTTTTAACTTATATCTGTTTTCTCAATAAAAAATACAAAAACAATAAAATAAAAACACAACAAAACAAGCATGAAAAAAAAATTAAATTATAAGATGTAAAACAACACACAAAAAAAAAATGAAAATTTGAGAATCTTTAAATTAAAAGAAAGAGAAAATAAAAGAAAATATTTCAAGTAAACAAAAAAAAAAAACATTTCAAAATGCAAAAAAAAACAAATAAACAGCCCACTAAACAATCAGAAACGTCGTATAATCATAAGCTTAAAGTTAATATTAAATACTATAAATAAATCTAAATATATATATATATATAAATAAATAAATATATTTAGTATATAAGTAAGTTGCATTGCATCATAGAGAGATGAGATGATATGAGGGGAGATGAAATTAATTTAGAGTTTAATTTTAAGTGCACTCTACTGTGGTTTTGCTTTTAAAAAAAATATTAAAAAAAAAATAACAACAGAAAGTCAAAACAAAACGGAAACAAATACAAAAAGAAACACAAAACAAATTTAACAATTTACGTTTTAAATCAAATGAATTAATTCAACAACATTTTTTATTATGTATGAGTAATTACTGTTATTATATTTTAAGTAAATGATTGAAAAAGCAAAAACTACATTAATAATAATTCTGAGTTTTTATAAACAAAAACAAAAAACTTTAATTGCAAAATTGCATTTAAAAAAACTTTTTAAACAAACAAAAACAAAAAACAAATTTTTATTTACCATTTGTTGCTGGTACGAAAACAAAAAGAAAAAACAATTAAGTACCCAAAATTTTATTATTAATAATGTTTTAAATTCCTCAAATTAAGTTTTGTTTTAAGAGGAAGCCAAGCCAAGAGCTGAAATGTATTAAAAATATTACAAATATGAAGAAAAACTTATGTGAGGAAGAGATCCCATCATAAAATTTTAGGTACTTAATTGTTTTTTCTTTTTGTTTTCGTACCAGCAACAAATGGTAAATAAAAATTTGTTTGTTTGTTTTTGTTTGTTTAAAAAGTTTTTTTAAATGCAATTTTGCAATTAAAGTTTTTTGTTTTTGTTTATAAAAACTCAGAATTATTATTAATGTAGTTTTTGCTTTTTCAATCATTTACTTAAAATATAATAACAGTAATTACTCATACATAATAAAAAATGTTGTTGAATTAATTCATTTGATTTAAAACGTAAATTGTTAAATTTGTTTTGTGTTTCTTTTTGTGTGTTTCAGCGCATAAACATTACACCCAAAATAGAAACCATACCAAAGCAGCAGGCAACAAGCTGCAGAGGCACAGGAGCACACCGGCAGCAGCAGCAGCAGCAGCAGCAGCAGCAATGGACCACCATCCACCCACACACTGACATTGGTAACTCCAATATGAGGAGCTACAGCACATAAATTCAAACGGGCAACGGCGATTGTGCTCAGCTGAGGAAACCTGGCGGGGCGCTTTGTCTCATATTTGTGTAGACAAAGCGACTGGGGCTGTCCGCTTTGTAACTGTGGTGTTGCTGCTGGCGCTGCCTGGTTGCTGGCTCATAACGGTAATTGTAATTGCCCGCGTGGCAAGCACTGATGAAAAACAAAAAACCGAAAAAAAAAAATAGAAGAAAATAAACTGAACTGCCCAGCTGTGCACACGAAAACGCATTCAAATGCGTCTTTAAGCGTTACACAGTAAAAAGTCGAATGCTGCCTCAATGAGTGGCAGCCGTCTAATAAGAAGCAAACTTGGTAATAGATACTTACGGAATGTTACTTAAATGCAGTGTCGCCGATGGCGGGTAGATGTTTTGATAGTTCTTGCTGCCGGGTTTCTTGAAACGATGCAACGGATTCTGTGAATAGTCACGTGTGAGGCCAGCGTCTGGTTGGCCCTCTTTGGGCAGTTGTACGGCCTGATGTTTGCTGGCCATGACACGTATGGGCTTGCCCCATAAACGTAATTTATCAAGGTGAGACATGGCTGTAAATAGAAAGAAAAGAAAAATAAAAATAAAAATCATATATAAAACAACATATAATAAAAATGCTACACAAATTTAGTGGCAAAGTTTTTTCTACTAAGAGTTTTTCACTCTCTTCTGTTTTTCCACCCAATTTCCACTCTAACATATGCATATGGTTGCAATTTATATGCTATACGCTATACGCTATAGAAGCCATAAAAATTTGTTACCAACCCAAAAAAGCAAGTCGGCAATAACGGCTAACAAATATTTACATACTAAAATGTAACTTGCAACTTTTTCAATGTCGTCTGCCTTTGGTGATTTACAAGCAAATGACTCTAACAAAAAAAAGAAAACGGAAACTCTTTTTTTATTTCTCTTTCCATTTTCTGCTTGCTGTTGCAACGTTGTCTGTTGCAAGCTTACGAGTCTCAATAGTCATAACACCTGCGGCTTTATAGTGAATATAGGCAAAAATGAAAATTGAAGTAAATAGTAAATGTTCAACTCGATATCGATATCAATTTCAATTTCGATTTCGATTACATTTTATTTATTCAATTTGTTCAAGCAAGTCATGCAAGGACTTGTTTTTGCCTTTCTTTCTTTTTATACATTATTTTTAATAAATTACATCAAAATTTCGTACTCTTCGCTTATTTTTTATCATTCTAAGCAGTTGTCATGAACAGTTGCAGTGGGAGGCTTGGCGGGGTTGGGCAGGGGATTGCTTATGTTTTTTTATTGTAAAATAATATGCTTACTCAGCCATTTATTGTTTGCCTAATGGATTAAATGATTTTACAGAAAAAAAAGTATAAGCATAAGTAAGCCTTGATACATACAAAAAGTAAGTAAAAATAAACGAAAAAAAAAAGAAAATATAATAAATTGTAAAATAAAAAGGCACAGGACGAAAGGACAAACCAGCTAGCAGCAGTGACAAACGCTTCTGCTATTCAGCCACATGCGTCGAGTATATATATACATATATATATATATGACAAACACTTGTAATAAAGATTAATGTTGCAACCAGTAGAGAGATACCCCAACTCCACCCCTGCTCCCCACACAACGCAATAGCAACACATTCGCGTCGGTAAGCAAATGTAGGACCAACTTTGCCTATCAACGCACAGCGCCTGCTGCTGTTGCAGCTGCTCTCGAGGCTGTGGGCCCAACTCAAAAAGTATCTTAAAGTTTTAATTACCAGCCTCTGACCACTGGCAACAGAAAGCACAAGAACAACAACAACAACAACAACAACAAATCATTATTACGTTACAAGGCATTAAAAACAAAAAAGTAAAAAGAAAAAGGAAATGCACGCACAGCTGAGCACCAAGCACCAAGCACCTAGTGCTAAGCACTGAGCACTGAGCACTCAGTTTCATTTTCAGCTCCAGAAACTGTGGCAACCACCAAATGGAGTTGACCATAAACCCAAAAATGACTTGTAGCTATGTATATGCTATGGCTGTGAGTGGGTTAAGACATTTAAGCCACCAAAACAAGGGTCTCAGGTGAAATTGATTGTACCCATTTAACACACAAACAAACGAATGTTTTGTTTTAATATACACGAAGGAAGGAAACTCTCACTAACTTTTCTTTTTCTATATATATATATATTTATATATAAAAGGACACTTAATCAAAAGTTTATCTACCATATTCGTATATATAATTAATTTTGTGCAAAGTCAATAGAGAGAAAGTGAAGTAGAAGTTAAAAAAAGTAGTGCCAAAACGAAACACAGGGCGTATGTGTAATTTTTGTATAGTTTATGTAGAGACATACATATATTATGCATATGTATGCGTGTGGTGTTCATTTGTTTGTTGTTTGTTGTTTTATTGTTTTATTGTAAATGCTTTTATGCGTAATGCACACACAAACATACACATATAGAGACACACACACATGCAAAATATTTTGTAGTAATTTGTTTGGTCAAATAGCAAAACGCCAAGCAGAGAACTAGAGGGACAGCAGCTGTGCGTGTGCCTATTAATTTATATGTATGTTGTGTGTGTATATGGTGTGTTGTGTGTGTGTTCCTTTCTGTCTATAGTTTGCAATAAGTTGTGCAAAAACTTAATCCTGGCCAGAGCAAAACCAGACAACAAATGGCCCGCGTCCGGACAGACAAGAGAGCCATTTGTATAACGTCGCCATCGTCGCCAACGTTTCCATCGTTTCTATCGCCTTCTCTGACCGAATGTGCTATTATAATAATTCCCATACATTCACACATACATATACACGCATACATACCAGAGCACACCTCAAGAGCTCAGCATACTGTGCACAACCCGCCCAATGCTTATTGTTTTTTCATTGTCTCTTTGTGTGTGTGTGTGTGTGTGTGTGTGTGTGTGAGTTTGTGCATGAGTGTGTGTTTATGTTTTTGTCTATTTCAGCTTTGGCTATGGCTCTTGATTGCTGTCGCACTTTGTTTGGTCCGAGTTGGGTTTACATCTATTTGTCCTTCTATCTGTCTGTTATTCTGTGTGTGTGTGTGTGTTGCTCTCTCTCTCTTTTTCGACTGTTGTTTGTACTGTTGACTTCATTTACAAAAAGTTTTTTGCGCCTTTACGCTGTAATTCGTATGCTGAGTGTGCAATTGTAACCGTATTTTGTGCGCAGTCCTTGCGAGACACTTTTATATGCATAGCATAGAGGGGGGGTGTGGCGTATGGGGTATGGGTTCTATGGGTATAAAACTGATTTCGTTGAGGGGTATACAATTGGGTGACTAAGGAGGCAGAGAGTTAGGACAGCTGCCATGGGTCCGGACATGAGTCCGGCTAGGGTCGGTAATCGTCTTTGTTCTGGAAAAGCGTTGCGAGAGTTTTGGGTAAAGTAACGAATGAATTTGTTAATATTTTATGAGTGCATAAGTGCGCACTCACCGACCAACACCCACCCCCCACCCACCAGACACAGAAATACGAAACCCAGCAGCTACACCTATACTCACATATATATATTTATATATATATAAAGTTCACCTGAACGTAGAGAACGCTGGTCACATACAAGACTTAGCCGGAAGTGTTTGCCATTTGGCAGCCCTCGCGGCACATTAGTAGTCTACATGTTGACGCAGCGCCATTAATATTTTCACATGCCATGAATACGTTTCCATGTATTGCTGGCTGTATTGTATTTTATCTATATATATATATATATATATATATGTATGTGTATGTTGTGATTGTATGCTTTGTGTTTTGTGGGCTGTACAATAATTTGGTTGTCGTATAGCTTTGGTTTTGTTACCACACAAATTTTAGCGTCTGCATATTGTTTGTGCAATAGCTACAACAACAACAAAAGTTGCATCATTATCAATATCAGCTGCAGCATTCAACTGCATTGCAACCGCATCAAATTTGTGTGGCATTGCGTATATACTGCTGAAATTCTTTGATAAATTTATATTAACATAAAGCATGCGACCTGTTGTCATGCTATTGACAAGCCTTTGACATTCTACTATCTATCTCTCTCGCTTTCTACCTTTGTCTCTTTCACTGTTTTTCATACTAATTTCAAAATATTTGCAGCTGATTAGCTAGAAATTACGAAAATAAATGAAGTCAGGCTAAAAACAACAGACAACAAGGGAAGTAAAAAGAGCCACAAAGAGAAAGAGAGAGAGAGAGAGAGAGAGAGGGTAGCGTGGAGGGGAAATTAAAAACAAGCATAGCATAAAAGGAAGCTAGCATTTTGCAGTTGGCAGCTCGAATTAAGCATTAATCAGCTCAAAGCGAGAATGCGTTTGAGCTAAAATATGCAGCAACAGCAGCAACAGCAGCAGCAGCAACAACAGCAGTGCCAAACAGTTGCAGCAACAGCAACAGCAAGGCCACAAAACAAAGTAAACAACAACAAAAAAAAAAAACTGAATAAAAAAAATTGTGTATCAAATATGTTTGCATAATGATAATTGCAAAATTAATTGAGTGCTGCACAAAGCATACTTTAAGGCGAGTCAACAGCATATGGCTTATGCTTTTATTATAAAATTAAAAGCGTATATATATTCTTGAACAACAAAGAACGTTGAGTTGCTTATGCAGTTGACAGCTGAACGGAAGCAAGCAGCAATGCCTTGAAGCAGCATTTGCTGCAGACAGTTGGAGTTGCAGTGTAGTTGCAAGTTCATATGGAAACTTATAGAAATCTATATAATATATACATTATATTTAGTATATAAATTAACAATTAAAGCAGCTTTCAAGTCAACAGAAAGCATTAAAATAGTCAGCTAATAAACTATTTTGAAGCCCTCTTCATAGGGTAACTTATAGTCGTATATATATACATGTATATATATTGAGTTCACATTTTGAATTGCATTTTTTATTTGGCAGTTTGTTTGTGTAAATTGAAATCGATTAAAAAAGCCTGTTTGGTATTTATTTAACGGTGTTTGTAAATGCATTTTGCCAGCCTGACGCCCGGTCATGCAATTTGCTGGCAATTTCCGTTCCATTGTGCCAGCTTTCTCTTTTTCGCTTTAATCCTTAAAAGTTGTTAATGCACATTGCATTTATTGCAATAATTAAATTTATTTCAACTTTATTAATAACAACACACAACAAACGTATGCTTGTACACACACACACACACACCACAACACACAAAAATCATATTTAAAAATAAATAAAATAAAATAAAAAATTACAAATTGAAAATTTTTACATGCGTATTGAGCATTATTATTTGTAAAGTATTTAAGTAACAGCAGCTCGTGGCAATTAAGTATGATAACAATATGGAATGTATGAGCGAATATGTAGCATAAGCAGCTAATAAACTCTACTGTGTGTGTGTGTATGTGTGTGTACTTGTGTCCTTTTGCATACATGGCGTATACGCAATGCATGCAATTACTTAACAACTGCTTAAGTTTCACTCAGCAGCAGACGCAATGAATTTTTCAATTAAGCAGCCCAGCGGCATTTCTTTGACAGTGTGAAAAGCCCATTTGTGTATCTCTCTCTCTCTCTCTCTCTCTCTCTGTATATATATTGTATATATATCCTCATGTCCTGCTGTCACTATGCTGCACACGTTTGTGCGCTGTCTTTCAGCTGACCATTGCGCCATTGTCGACGTATTATTAAATGGAATAAAACCAAATCGAAATTGAAAAGGTGTCGCTGTCAGCATTTGTAGCCTGTCGTCACCTGCCGTTCGTCCTTTAATATGCTTCTTTTATTTTGCTGCTCTATGTGTGTGAGTGTGTAGGTATGTGTGTGTTATTGGTAGTAATAAAGTGGAATTTGGCACGTCGGTTGGCTGCTCTTAACGCCTCGAAATGCGCGGCGATTTTCATTTCGTTTAATGCGCACACAAACAGACAGAAGGGTTATATATGTGTTATGGTATGTATGTGTGTTGTCTCTTTCGCTATGTGTGTGTAGAGTTATTCTTTTTTTTTTTGTTTGGGGTTGGTGTCAGCTACTGACAATGAGCAAAGTGCATACAAATGAATGCAATAAAATGATTGGCATGGCCCGCTGCTGGACGCCGCCATAGACTGTTACCTAGCACCAGTTGCTGCTAAAGGGATGAGATATGAGCTATTGGATGCCAAAAATGTATAGCAAGGATGAGTAGTAACTGCATCAGGAATAAATATATATATAGTAGTAGTAGTAGTAGTAGTAGTAGTAGTAGCAGGTGCTGGACAGACTACTGGTAATAAAGCGCTTATAAATTTTCATTTATGTGCAGTCGAGCAGGCAGCCAAGCGAATTGCTCCTGGCGGCCTTCAATGCGTTGGGCTCAGACAGGCTGTGGTTGAACTCAACTCGGCCAACTCGCCGCTCTTTTGCTTTAACAACAATTTGTTGTTGTTGTTTTTGTGATTTTATATATAATTTCTTTTTTTTTTTATTATTATTAATACATTTTGTTTGTGGCATTTGCAGCTGCAACAAATACCAACAAAACCAACAATGCTCAGCCATAGGTATGCAATATTTGGAATTTTAATTTTGCTGGAATTTTTCATTTAAAAACAAGCTGCAAATTGCACTCTAGTCTTTAATATAATACCCTAACTTTCCATGGTATACCATATAAAGGTATCAAAACTATACTCTTAGCCAGAAATTACAATTCGATTTGTATTAAAAATATAATCAAAGTTATATTACAGGGCACTTTATAGTCGGATAATACACAATTAATAGATACCGTTACTTGGTATTTATCAACTGATGCGCCTTTTTACTGTTGCGGTAGAGATTTTCATAAAATTTTTGCTGTGGGTGGCAATGGTCGTAGTATTTTGTTTGACTTACCCAAATAGGCTTGCTGTGGCTCCGCCATCTGTATGAGTGCCGAGTCCTTTTTGTTGTACAATATCTTTACACGTTGCACATCGCCGTATACACCTGTGAATTGTGCGAAATATATTTTATGATTATTAATAAAGCTTTAAGTTTTTCCCCATTTATTTGTGATTTTTATTGCAGTGACATTAAAGTTAAGCAAAAAGAAAATAAAGGATAGTATGAAAAGGATATCATTAAGCATAATGTGTATATCTAACATTACAGCATTATAGCTGCTGCTGTGGGAGTAATGAAAATATCTTTTATATATATAGATATATATATTTTTAGTCGAATATTTTTTTTGTGTAATTTGAAACGAACTTTTGCCATACAATCAACAAAGTAGAAGGTGGCCATAAGATGCGACTTAAGCGCAGCTCAAACGGTTCAAACGGCGGGCCAAGAAAATTCGGACAGCTTGAAGCGTTTTATGCAAGGCACAAATGTTGCTGCTGCTGCTACCTGTGTTGCTGCTACAGTGAGTGCAAAAAAGTTTTATACACAACCACACCAAAAGCGAAGGCTATAACGTGTACAAAGATGCTTTTTACCTGGTGTTACACCCCGCGGCTGTCACGCAGCTGTGCTAGATGGTAGCAAGTATTATTGCCAAGAGAAGTTTGTACGTTAGAAGGATGGGAGGAAAAGGAAAAGGGTAGGGGGAATGGACGTAGTAGGACGCGTTAGTATCATGTACGAAACTCATAACTAGCTCAATAAGTTTTCTCAGCTATTTTTTACGACCGACGCTCGGCAACAGCTTCCCAACCAGCTATAGCTATAGCTTTAGTTACGTCTCAAGCTACGGCTACGTCTACGACTATGGCTATGGGTATGGCTATGACTACGGTTACGGCTACACCACCGGCACAGGACTGCTGTCTTTGAGTATATGGATATGGTTGCATACTTTTTAGGGCTGCGCCGCACGGCTGATTTTACAGCTGTCAGATGAAAGGTGTGAGGTGACGTTGTAGGGTGTAGCGTACTGGTGGTTAGGTAAGTAGAAAAAGCTGGTCGCGTTATTGAATTGTATTTTATGACTTTACTTACGCGGCGATGCCGCAAAGTATGCAATATGCAGCGGTCCAGCAGTTACGAGTGTCAGTTGCTCATGCTCTGTACTTTAAGGAACTTTAAGTGCAGACACACCTACACAAAGTTGTGCTTGTGTGTGTGTGAATAGTGTTTGTTTTAGTCTGGTCAATTGGACTTTGCTTTGACAGCTGCTTTGGGTAAGGTAAAACAAGTTCTTTGGATTTCCTCTCTTACTCTCTCCCTTTTTTTTTGTATACATTTGTGTGTGTGTGTGTGTGTTTGTAGCCAATCAGCGGCAAATTTGCAGCTGGGGCGCAAATTGCCATCAAGCATAAAAAAAGAGAAACTAGAAGCTTGAGTAGCTAGTTGGTAGCTAAAAGGTCGCAGCTTCCCAATGCAAACAATGTAAAGTGCAGGCGCCCTTTCGGTTGCCCAAGACAACAAATCGAATAATGCGAAAAGTAAATTTTTCAACTAGTTCATTCCTACTCTTCCTCATCCCTCCTCACCCACATCAATAGAACAACCAAAAAACGAAAAAAAGAAAAAACTAAAAAGCAAAAAAAAACTAAAAGAAAAACAAAATCCTGCAACCGAATAGTAGTAAACGTGAGGGCATTGCTTTGGCATTTAGGGGGGGCTTTGTGCAAGTTGAGGGCGTGGCACAGTGGCAGAGGAGCGGAAGCGCTAACAAGTTACAAAAGTAGCAATAGAAATGCAGGTAGTAAATAGTGCGGGAACGGTGCATAGTTCAACAGTTGGCAGTAAATCCATTTTATACAGTCGACTGACTGCCTGACTGCCTGACTGGATGGCTGGATGGCTGGATGACTGGGTGACTGCACACCAGAGCATAGAACATCAGTGTAGAAAACTGTGAAAGAACTACGAACTGAAACTTGACTTATGCCAAACACCGAAAAAATTTCGTTTGCTAGAAATTGGCTTGGCCGTAGCAACAATTGCAGCAATAAACCAACCCAAGCGAGCCAAGTTAGAGCAGACCAGACCAAACCAGACCAGACCAGAGCAGAGCAGAGCAGGACAGACCAGATCCCGGCTACGACAGGCATACTAACTTCTACGTACGTATGTACGTATCTGCAGGCATTGGCAGTGAAGCATATTGAATGCCAGTCTGCACCAGCATCACAACTTGACGTCCAACGGGGCGTATGAGCATCTTCTACTACTTCTGAAGCTGCTGCCATGCAAAGTGGCTACATGCTAAGCATGTGCCAGAAAAAGATAGAGTTAGAAATTGAAATGTACGTAGAGAGAGAAGAGAGAAATAAAGATGTGTGTGTGTGCGTGTGTTGTGTGTGCACAACAGCCCACCTTTCAGACAGACTTTATAATAATTTATTATCGCAAAAAGATTTAGCTCTATTTGTACAGCCATGCGGCTGACTTTGAATATGTTTGCATACTTTGTGGCGCACGACGATGATTCCCCAGCGTCCCATTAGTACTATGTTTGAGCATATTTTAGATGAAAATATATATATATATAAATATATATAACACAGCCGTCGTATATCGTCGTTTAATATAAACTTGGCCAACTGAATGGGTGGCCAATCAGTTGAAGTTTATTTTTTTTTATATATTTAATATTCTATATATATCAATATGAAGAGTAGCTCCATTAACCTATAGATTTTCACACATATTTTATTCTAAAATGAATTCAATTATCAACTTAAAAAAAACTGAGCTTCATTGAAATATAATTTGAGTAGAATTTCAACACTGTTTTCCGGTCACGGCACTTTATCAAAATTGTGCCCCGCCGCATTCAGCATATTAAATTTTATGAAATTATTATTATGCGAGAGGAGAGCTCACAGAAATCACGCACGGAAATCACATTTAAGGGGAGCCAAAGAGAATTTCATAGAGAGAGTGAGAGAGGGAGAAAGAGAGAACTCATAAAAATTCAATTAAACACGTTTCAACAATATTTTCGGCAATGATATAAATTTTTAGCACGCCATTACAATTACATAAGCGGATTTCTATACATATACACACACACACACATACACAAATACAAATATGCATACGCACAATCATTGATATAAATATATATGTATGCCAGACGATTTGCAGACTGATTAAGTTTTTTATTTTTATATGCTAAAAAGCGGGTCAAAAAGCATCAAATGAAGTTGCCCGAAAAAGTAGGCAACAATTTTGATGCCATCAATAGGCTCTATTATAGGATGTCTTTATTGAATGCCTGATAGGCCAACTGGCATGCGGCATGTGGCATGTGTCAAGTGTCTAAAGAGCGTGTCATAGACATTGTAGTATTGAGCAGGGCTAACCCCCTCCGCCTCCCTTCATACCCATCCAACTTCACTGCTGCTTTTCGGTCTATTGAGCAGTTGTTGCTGGACTATAACACAAAGCGCTGTCACAACTAATAAAATGTCTAGCTCTGAAAGGGTTTTACATGTAGTCCCTGCGTTTTTGGGCCTTTTCTATGTGTTTTTTTCCCTCAACTTTTTTTGTCTTTTTGTTGTTGTTGTTTTTGTTGTTTTCTACTTCCGGTTTGATCAATCTAAAAGGCAACGTTTGAACGTTTGAAGTGCGCTGCCTGTGTGTGTTTTGCGGCAGGGGCGTTGCAAGCTTTACGCTTGCCACTTTTATTATTTGATATGCAAACAGCTTTTAGATAGCAAACAACAACAACAACAACCAGAACTAATATAAACAACAATCTTTTAGCTAGCACCTTAGCACCCAACAGCAATGATTGAAGTACAAAATTTGCCACCTTAACGTGGTCCTCAGACATTGGCGCTTTCGCGTCATGTGGAAATTGTGGTTACGTGTCCCTTTACCTTATTGCTATTAACATAACAAAAGACTCTGTGCTTGGGGCTTGTTGTGTGTATGTCTGGGGTGTTTGTATATTGTGTATGAGTATGTGTGTGTGTGTGAAAGTGTGTTGTAATAGCCATTGCCTGCTTGTTTGTCGAACAAGTTGCCTTTAAGTGTCATTGGTGCGTGGCTCTCGTGTTAAGCTACTTGAAAATTCAAAGGTTATTACATAAAATTTTAGTTCAGCCATTTAGCTGATTGCTCGTTTAGACCAACTTGACTGACTGTATGCCATACCATAGTCAAACCATCTACTAACCAGACAACCAACCAAACAGCTAACCAGCCAAACGCAAAAGGCAGCAAAGTTTATCTTAATCTATTGGCACGATATTCCAAGTCATGGCCAGGCCAATAATAAGGCGCTTAAGAATAACGTAACAACGTTCAGCTTATCGACTTCACTTGCCTGCTTGCTGTGTGCAACGGGGCGTATGATACTCGTACATCTAACAATTTTCTGCTCTTTGCTTTGCCTTTGCTCCTGCTGCTGCTGCTGCTACTGCTTATCCTTCAAACTGTTGCTTGGCGTTAAATCAGCTATCGAAGCTTTATTAGTACTGCAAGGCAGCTGCCAACTGACAACTGCCAGCTGCCAACTGCCAACTGCCAACTGTTACTACCAAGGCTAACTGAACTTAACTCAACTCGACTGGACTGCAGTTAGTCTTAACTGTGGCTAACGAGCTGCTGATAGGATTTACTGTGGCTCACTTAGCCTTAAGCTGTTACTTACTTCTTATTGTGTTTGTCTGTGTCTGTTTGTGTGTGTGTGTGTGTGTGTGTGGTTATGCGGTTAGAACTGGTCTCTTTATGTGCAAACAACAAACAGCCAACAACCAACGACAACAACAATAATCATTTTTAAACAATTAATGCGTTTGGCAAATTTTTGTTTACTTTTGAAGCGATAAGCCCAGAAATGCTGACAAAATGCAATGCAATTTGTAAATAAATTTTATATACACATAAATATATGTATATATGAGTATGTGTGTGTGTGTGTGGATATAAATCAAAGTAAAGCAGCTTAAACCACAGTGAACCACTGCTGCTGTTGCAGCTCGTTGTCCCCTGTCCGCTGCCCACACCTAAAGCACTTACATATACATTCAGTACCTTTTGCTCTGTGGTTGCTTTTGTTTGGCAAAAGTTTATATTTGGGTATTTAAACTCAAATTAAATGCATTTGCATGCAAACAAAGAGTTGCACACACACATAACAGACACACATAGCACACACACTTAGCACACAATTGGATGGTTTTGGGTAAACAAGGCGTATACAAAACGTTTTGTGTCACCGGAGACAAAGGCAGCGGCAACAGACTAAAATTTTGTTCTGCGTATGCTAGTGTAAGAGTATAGTGTGGTAATGTGTGTGTGTATGAGTGTGTGTTAGACTGTGGTTAGCAAGTTTTGCAGCGTTTTCTGCTGTTGCAGCACAAAAATGCGTTGCACTAGCACCAGCAGCAGCAGCAGCAGTAGCAGCAGCAATTGTTGTTCTTGTTGCGCATGTTTTGTTGAGGCAACAAATCCATTATGCTGCAATTATGCGCCACACTTGTCAACAACAGCAACAACAATAACAGCAACAGCAACTAACACTACAATGTTGCTAACAAACTGCTGCAAGGCACTAGCCAACAATCGAAGTTATTTGGTAATTAAATAAAACAAACAATTAAGTGGGAAGAATGGTAGAGAGAAGAGGCAAGAGAAGAGTAGGGAGAGAATGGGTAAACAAGTTATATATATATATGCAGCACATGTGAAAAGTCAAGTCCAAATGCTATAAAATAGTAAAACACAACTTACACATACACACAAAGACACACACACATAGAGTCGAAGGAAGACAGGTTCTTGGTTTGGTCGGAATGAAGCAGCAATTCAAACAGCAAACCCCATTAACTTTACAAAGTTAGTTAAATTCATTTGGCAAACAGACAGATGCCGCATACGAGACAGACGACAAAAAGACAATAACCTAAACCACTACACAACCACTCAACCACACACACACTGCACATACACACACACAGATACAAAACAAAACGGGCCAACGAAAAGTCACAAGTAAATTTTATTTCAATTGTTGAGGCAGCAAAAACTGCAAAATATGTGTGTGGGTGTTTGAGTATATAAAATGCACACACATACACATATATATATATATATGTGTATGCATAAGGATTTCACTAAAGGTAAGAACAAAGCGAGAGAGAGATAGTATGTCACACACACACACACACTTGGATACACACACAACAAGCGCAATGATAACTAAATAAATGGACATTTTTATAGCTATGCACTTCCGCACTCAATCTTTTGTTGTGTGTGTCTGTGTGTGTCTCTGGGTGTCGGTGTGTGAGTGTGTGTGCAGCAGGATGAGCAGCATGTTAAAGCAGAATGTGCTTTGTATATGCATTTGAGCTAAAAGCTGAGAGTCTCATACAACAATGGGCAACTGTTGCGACTGTTGCACGGCCACGAGCGCACTTAATTCATGTAATTTTATATGCACACGAGCATATCGCAGGCAAGGCAAGTTGGGGCGTAATAGGCGTGGCAAGGCAGACAACGGCAAGGAGTTAAAGCAACCAAAAAGGATGCCGGAGAGCAAAAGGATGCGAAGGAGCAACAGGATGTCATGCAAGTGTGTGTGTGTGTGTGTGTCTATGGGTGTGTGTGCCTGAGTGCGGTTTCACTTGTTGCCCGTTTTGTCACAGAATGCTTTTTTAATATGTGTGCGTGTGTGTGTGTGTGTTGGGATTGTGTAGATTTATGCAAGTGCAAGCGTTCACACATACACACACACACACACTCACTACATATTACATGCATGTATATATTTTCATTTTCATTGTTTTACAATTTGTAAGCACAACTTATGACAGGATAAATGCCAACAGCAACTTCATGTGCGACGCTGCATATACTCTTCTTCCTCTCTCTCCTCTCTCTCTCTCTCTCTTCATCTTTATTACTGTTCTTGTCTTTCTTAGTGGTATTGAGTCTCTGGTCGAGTGTCTAAAGATTACGTTTAGAGTGTATTGCGACCAGGAAAAACTATTTCAATTTCAAAGCTGATGGATTTGCTGCCCAAGGCAAAAGCTATTAGAAAGCCATTTGTAGCAGCTTCCATTGCATTTCGCAATACAATAAATATATAGATATATATATGTAGAGCTATATATATAAAGATATAGTATTAGTTTATATATATAGGTAAATATACTTGCAGAAATAACGTTTAGCTGATATAATTTAATGCACTTTCCATTTCCATTTCCATTTTGATTGCAGTTGCAGCTGTTGCTGCTGCCTCTTATTGAGATATAGATACATACATACATATATAGTTGTATATACATATAAATCCATATATATATATAAGTTTAAAGAAAGCCATCAAAAGAAAGCTATTACTCTGTTTTTGATTACCTATATGATAGCCAAGCTATCAGCTGTAGCCAGTGTATATAGTTATGGATTTCTGATCACCCGCTCAAACAGATGGCTTAAGCTTAACTGAATTGAAGTAATTGGTAATAGGCTTATGGATAGGCAAAAGCTCAAGAAAGCATGCTTTTCACCTTGGCTTAGTTTTCTGTATTAATTTGATGTTTTTGTTATTCTGAGAAAATATTTACTTTCCAATTTGTTTTAATTAGAATTTTCTGCTTAAATAAACTTAGAGCTACTAAAAATTAATCTTTCTTATAGGCATTTGCTGCAAGTTTATCTATATTGCATGCAATTTCATATTGCATAACATACTTTGTTTAAAAGACTTTGCGGTCAGTTAATCTCTCTCTCTCTCTCTCTCTCGTCTTTGTCTATAATATTTGCAACTTCTATTGTTCTGCTATTCTCACACTCTATACACACACACTACTATCTGAAATTCCCTCCCCACTGTCGCTGTCTCAATTCCTTTCTCTCTCAGTCTAAATGTTTGTGTAGATGTTGTTACTGTCCTCGATGAGTATATAAATAATTCATGGCACTTTTGCTGATTGCACGTAAATGGTGTAAATTTCAAACGGAAGCACGCCAACGAGCCCCCAAGTAAAATAAGGATCTAGAGACTATATATATATATATAAAGGAACTGCAGAAGTAGAAGGAGTAAACTCTACAATGTGTGGGTGTTTTTGGGTTGTTTTGGTGTATCGGTGTAGTTGTGCTTATGGCTGACTTTTTGGCAGCTTTTATTTGTTTTTTGTGTAAAAATTCAATGAATAGTCAAGTGAACTACTTAAAAAGTGGTCAAGGATAATGCTAAAAAGTTGCACTTGTTATATATAGCAAAGGACAATGGACAACAAACTCAATGAAAGTGATAAATATTTCAAGAGCAGTTGGAGTTACTACGTAGAGATCGAAGTTATATAGTAGATTAACTTAAGGAAAAATTGGATGCATTATAAGAACTGCTCAGAAACATTATACTACATTCAGTTAAGGATAGTCCAGTACAAAGGATATATACAACAAATGCACAATATATTACAGTAAACTATAGATATATATTATATATATATTATATAGGTATTTTGGTTTTTGTTTTTTTTTTGTGCAAACATACCAAAGAGGGTAAAGAGAGCATCAGGCGTGACCATCTACAGAGAAAAAAGAGAAAATAGAAGTTTGTTGTCAGTTAGCGAGAGTTTTTGTTTAAGATGTTTGAAAAAATAATAAATAAATAAATAATAAATTAGATAAAATAGAAGGTAGAACTAACTAGCGGTAAGGGCTGAAATTATTTCTTGTGAAATAAATTCACAAAAAGAAATTGAAATAAATTTGGAAAAAATTAAAATAAAATATTGTAGTATAGAAATCGTATTTGTATATAGTAATCAGCCAGATTAAAAGATTATTATTTTTGGAAAAGTTTCCTTAGTTGAAATATTAACTAATTACAGTATATAAAGTAGTAGGAGAAGTTGTTTAATAATAGTAATTATATATATTTATGAGTAAAGGGAAAGTTGTAAGCAAGTAGCAAGGACTTGTTTGGAACAATTGATCGACCGCTACTTAGTTGTACTTATTGTAATGTATATATTGATATCATGATATATTAATATAATTAAGTATAAGACTTACCTCCTCATTTAAATTCGAAACGAGCAGCACATTCGAGTAGCCGCGCATGGCGGGTGCAGAAGATTGTAGAGCACCGCTATTAGCCAGCGAAAAGGCTGCCAGATTGGGCAAAGCATTGCTGTAGCCACCTGAGAGTGGTGTGCCCAGACCGAGGGCAAAGGGTGGCAAAACTCCGGGTGCACCCAAGCCGTTGACTGAAAAGGGTTAAAATGCAGTAAAAGTATAGTTTAGTTGCCACAGTTAAAAAATTGTAAATTGTTGCATGCAATGAATCGATAGCAAAGTGTATAGGCATAAAATCATATCTATATATACATGTATGTATATTGTATGTGTGTGTGTGTGTGTGTGTTTGTGTTTATTTAAAGCAAAGAATCTTTAATATATATAGAAAGGAAATTGTTCAGTTTGTGTTACCTATTTTATCACCTGTTATAGAGGGCCGCTGGCGAGCAGCTATCAATAGCAGATCATTGGTGTTCATAAGACCGCCGGCGGTGGGCATAATATCGACTCCAGGCTCACCAGGCGGCAGCGCCGGATTCGTAAAGTCACGTGACTTATCATTGTTATATTTAACATTCAAGGCGGTCAATTTGCTGTTATCAATACGCAAGGTGCAGCAACCATTATAGATATTCTGGCCATCCAGTATAGATTTGGCCTGTTGTGCCGAATGGGCATCCGGATACTGAATGAGAGCCTGTAAATAGATTATAAATTTAGTATATATATATATATATATATATTTAAGTATGTATTAAATTCAATACGCACCTGGAATGAATTGTTCTTGGTAAAGGTGACAATCTTAAGCACCTTGCCAAAACGCTGGAATATTTGATGCAATATATCCAAAGACACGGGATACATTAGTGTCTCAACAATCACACGCAGCACAGTGTTAGGTCCACCAGCATTGGAATTGTTGCCAGCTGAGGCATTTACCACACTTGTGTTATTCTGCAAGATTGCCACAGTGCTGCAGGTATTTTCAATGGCATTGTTGGCATTGTTGCCAACGGCGCATAGTGGCAATGGTGAGCCACCGGCTGGTGACTGTATACGATATTCGCTTTGCACCACCGAAGTGTTCTATATGAAGAGAAGAGTAAGAAAGAAGATAGAAAAGTTAGTCAATTGTTGATAAATATAGTTTGTTCTTATTGTTGTTATTGTTATTAAAGTTTTATTAGTTAAACGTTGCATTGCATATGGCAAAAGTTTTTGCATTAATCAAAAAAAGTTGCAACCAACTAGGCGAAAATATGCTAAATATATTTATGGCAACATTGGCTAACAGCTAGCAGCAGCTAAGAGGCAACAGGCAAGAGGCAACACAGGATATGTAATGGCAACAGGAAGAGAATAGTAGCAGAAGTAGCAGCAGTCCGCCCGGCAACATAAATCTCAATCAAAATCAATAATATCAAGTACCGTAATAATAAAAGGAAATCAAAGTGCGGCGCCTTCAATGGCAGGATGCCAGTAGATGATGCTACGATATGCTATACATATCTATACATATAAATATATACATATATATAGTATATATATATATATTTATATAGGGATGCTGAGAGTCTATCAGGACAACTGCTGTGAGAGGGCGAAAAAACTTCTTGCGTGAAATATACACGTTCTATCGGAAAACAATTTAATGACATTCGGAAGTAAATTTATTCCTATTCGTGCTGAATTTTGATTTCGAAAATCATAACGTAAACACATTCGACCGTCCTTTTACGAACACACACACACACACACACACACATATATATATATATATATATATATATATACATCTAGACGCGTTTTTTGTGCGTTTGTCAGCAGCAGCAGTGTATGAAGAGCAGTAACTGTAGCCGGGAGTTGGAGCAAAAGTAGCTACAAGAAAACTTCTAGACACACGTCAGGCAATCGCCCCCCAGGCGTGCCATTTGTTTTTGCTACCTTTTACTAGATAAATTTCCGTAGACGAAACAAAGCCGTAAGCAACACGGCAACACGGTAACACGGCCGAAGTCTGCCTGGGGGCCTCTCTCGCTCGCTATGGCTATGGCTACGCCAGCCAGGTTTATAAAAATAATAAAAATTGATTAGAATTGCGCTGTGTGAGATGTCTTTCCGACCAACGTATTGGAGTGATCTCCCCCCCCTGCCAACATACATTGCGTATGTGTAATGTGTATACTACAGTAGAGATGTAGACGGCGTTGTTGTAGCCCTAGTAGAAGTAGGAGTAGGAGGTAGGAGTAGGAGTAAGAAAATGAGTGGGAGGTACAGAAAAATAGAAGACTTGCTTCGATTGCCATTCTATTCGCAGCAAGTCCTTCTATGACTGTAATTTGATACTTCACTTTGCCTGATTATTATTACGATGATGACGACGATGACGTTGATTGTGTAAAAATTGTAATGTAATTGTAGAACAGATATAAGTACACACAAACACACACACACACACACAGCAGACATACACATATAATGATATATCATAGTATAATTGTGCGTGTGTGTTGTGAATGTATTTAAACTTTGTTAACGGAATGTCAAGTGGGCAATTGCCAAAGTCACTTGAAGTTAACTGCATTGATAATTGCACTGAAGCAATATTCGAGCAACAGACGAGTAGAGTAACATTTTGGATACTTAGTTAATGGAACTTGCCACATGCAACACATCGTGTATGGTAAATTGCTATAAGCAGAGATGAAATACGAGTATAGAGCCAACATCATTAAGCACAACAATTTATTGTATGCGTGTATGTGTGTGTACGGATGTGTGGCTATGTGTGGGCTGTGTGTGCGTGTCCATTGGCTTTCCCTTGTCGCGGTTTAGTCGCTTAATGAGTCAATTGTGCATTGTCTATAATTATTGCTGCTGTTGTTGTAGTTGTTGCTGTTGTTGTTCCTGTTGTTGTGGTTGTGGACGGCTTGTGGCATTGATTAGTTACAAACACACATACAGATATAGAGATATATATGTGTGTATAGATAGGGAGAGCCAGAGACTTAAGAGCTTAGCACATTGTTATAATTTAATATGATAAGTTTTGATAAAATAAACTGCTTTGATAAGCAAAAATAGCAAATGTGCTGATAAGCTCAATTATCGATCGATTGTTTATCTCTCTGTATATATGAGTATGTGTGTGTGTGTGTGTGTGTGGCATACTTTTTGAAGTTGCAACATTTGACAGCTCCCATTGGACTTGTGCGTCATATTTAACATTTGGCAAAAATATTTAATGCAAAGTCAAAGCGTTTGCTGTTTGTTCACCAGAGAATTGCCCAGACGAGTTCTAAAAAGCAATGAATAGTGGCGAGGGGAGGTGGGCACAAAGGTACAGCTAAACTAAAGAAAATAAATGCAAAACAACAACAACAAGAACAACAACAAAAGGATACTAAAAGCTTTTAAGCAAACTTTTGCAATATTTACCCCAAAATAAAAAAAGAAAGCGACACAACAAAAACTCCGCTAAGAATGACGTGTAAAAGGCAAAATGAACGCTGTGTCCTGCTACCTGTCGTTTTTTAAGTTTCTTCTTCTTGTTTTTTATGCATAAGCAATAAGCTGTGCGAGCGAGATGGCAACAAACAGAAAACTCAAGCAAAAAACTCTATAAATATTGGCACTGCTTTCACTTAGCGTTCTGCATAAATGTTATTATTTCATAGAGATGCGTTCAAAGTTTATTTTTCATTGCAATGTCACACTCTCTCCCCCAACCCCTTGCCCCCCATCACTTCAACAACTTCTTCTAGTGCTGCTCTAGTAAGCCTTTTTTCTCTCTTTTTTTTTTGGGGGCACACTTTAAAGTGCAAGTTGCACTTGAAGCGGTGCGCACTCCGTCTCCCTTTCCCCCTTATCATTATTCTAAGGCAAAGTAGCTGCAGCTGCATAACAAGTTGCAAGGGCTTAAGTGGTGAAGCAAGGCGAATGCTGCTGTTGTTGTTGCCGTTGCTGTTGCTGTTGCTGCTGTTGCTGCTGTTGCCACTTGTTCACAGTCGCCGCATGCGTGCAACAAGGATGCACAAGTGATGCGGACTGTTGAGTGAGTTGCCACTTTTGTGCGGCTGCTAACTTGTTCGTAGTTTTTTTTTTCTTTTTTGGTAAAATATATATATATATGGGGCAAGATGCTGGGTGGGAGGGAGGTAGATAGGGAAAAACCACAAGTTATGAACTTGTGCAGTTAAGTTTTAAAGCTAAGCTGCGGATTATGTATTACAACATACTTTGCCGTGGTTGCTGCCACTCCTTAAGCTATGGCTCACATACTTTTTGCGGCTAGTCTAAGCTGAACAAAGTGCCTGGAGATTTAAGTGCAGGCAGCAGCAGCAAGAAGACCCCCAAAAGATGTAACCACAGCAAACTCTGTTTGTCTTATTTATGGCCCAAACCAAATATGGACTAAATAGAAAGCGTTAAAAGCGCTCACCAAAAATACTTTGCATAAATAAATACGCCAAAAACTGAGCCAAACAACCAAAAGACAAACGGACAACTCTGCTCTATGTACTGTACTATGTGTGTGTAGAGAGTACAGTTAAATCCTCTATGTTATCCTTTGCCTAAAACTAAGCAAACATAAATATACATAGAAAAACATTATACACAGAGAGAGAGAGAGAGAAAAAAAAACTAATCAATACTATGAAAATATTGATGTTGAAAAGTCACTGTGAAAAGTGCAAAGTCTGAGTATGCATAAGTATGTGTGTGTGTGTGTGTGTGTGTGTGAGTTGAGTTGTTGTCAGTTGTCGGTTTTTCGGTTGTTATTGTGTGCTATTTGAAGTCCTTTTATCCTTGCAGTGTTCAAATTTGCTCACGTACTTGGAACGAGTGTGTGAAACAATGTAATTTAAATCCATTTTCCAGCCAAACGCCAGCGTCACCAATCAAAATGGCAAACGACTCGAGTATAAGCAAACACACACACACACACACACATAAACATAGACTGGCATATATATATATAGGGATGAATGTATAGGGAATCCTGCCGCATAACTCAAAGGATCAAGCCTGGCTGCGTTGTTGTTCTGAAAACAATAAGATTAGCTCACTTTTGCCTTCGACAGACACAGCGATGTTGGCGCAAAAGTAAACGTGAAATAAAATGAGAAAACAACAACACACACACACACACACATATGCATGTTGGCAAAGAAAAACAAAAGCAACGCATAGAAAAATAAACAACATACAGATAGAGCCGCTCAACACACACACACACACACACACACACACATACACTTGCAAAAGTGTGAAGTTATTTGCCACACCGAAATCCTTTAACTGCACACGCCTTAACGTTGAGAGTTGTACAAATAGCGTGCCACAGGAAAATGCCTCATACGAATCAGATTCGCAGTAAGTAAGCTTTAATGCTCCCTTCCTCCCCTTAACCCTAGCAAACCTTAAATCTATTTTCATTTCTATTCCACTCCTACTGTTTCTACTTTATTCCACACCCTTCCCCTTATACCTATGCCAAACTCATAAAAATAGAAGAAGTCGCCGCCATCGTCGCCGTCGTCAGCTGTCGACATCAGCAACAAATTAAATAAACACTGAAACCTCTAAGCCTGGCTCACATTATTAATGCTAAATCGAATGGGCGTACTTAAGGCTACAATTCGTTTCCTTTCTACCTTCTATACCTCCTCTTCTTCTTCATCTTTCTACGCTTTTCTTGCTGCTTGCTGCTGTTGTCTAGGCAAGTCTTCAATCTTACAAGTTCCGGTAGCAAATGCATCTACATCTTTCACATTTGTTTAAGCCTTTGCTAATCAGTTTGATCCTTTTTGTGGCTTAATCGCTTGACATTTGTATTAGTTGTTGCTGCCTTAACACAACACATAAACACCTATACTAATACACATATATACATGCACATGGTGTTAACTGTTCATTGGACTTAACACACCCCCCAATAATACAGTACTGCTGAAAGCAGACGTCAAATGTTGTCCACATTAATCTCATTTCGTGTTTTGGCACTAATGCTGACGTCGTGATTTCTGCTACTTTCAGTATCCCTCCAACATCCAAGCACCCCTCCAACCAACCCTCTACCTATGTTATTTATTCTATTAATTGACATTGGAACGGACACTAGTCAATGAATCTTTGCAACAACTTTAAGAGCTATTTCGCCTCTTATGTTAAAGAAATCAAGGAAAAAAACTTGTTAATTGAACGAAATGCTGTATAAAAATGGAATACAGATTTAAGATATATTCTTGGACATAAACTGTAACTAACTTACTAATGCAATTTACATATTAACAGCAAAATATAAGTACAATTATTTCCTTGAATTACACATAAATTATATAGTGTATCGATTAATTAATTGGATAACAGTTTGTTATATAATATTTTAAATATTTGCAGCTGTTGCCTAATGACATTTCAGATGACAAAATCAGCCATTTTGGATACATTACTTCTCTCTCCTTCTGTCCTTCTTCCGAGTTTCACTTTGTTGTGGACGGTAATTAACTGCTATTAAATAACAAGTCAACCTAAGTTTCAAATAGGGAAATGCAACACCTGCTGCATTGTCAACAAACCGATTAAATATCATTCCGTTGACACAAACAGACACGGCCACATATACATAGCTATACAGTAGAATAACCAGTCAGTATGTTTGTTAGGAGCCTTCTAAAGAATCTTAACTACTTAAGTGTATGCAACAACAGCGATTCACGCCAAATGCCAAATTGTGACAATTGCTGATATTAAATCTAATTAGAACAATTATACACGGTATGAAAAAGCTTTTCTTTATGAAAATCAATGTGTGAGTGTGGGAAAAAACAATGCGTATACGTATTGCAAATCAGGGTGTAATAGGCTAACACGTATGCGTATTTCTATGCACTCGAATTTATTATTATTACTTTATTATTTATTATTAACACCCATTACTCATGGGCATGCTTGATTCAGGTTAACTTAGTCAAGGAATTGCATACGTGGCTTTCTATGGGATTTTCATTTTGATATATGCGTGGATAGCAATTAAAAGTTCAAAGTGCATTTGTCGACACTAATTTACACTGGGCTCGGGTTGTACTATGCTTGCTTCATAATCAAAGGTAAAGTGGGGTCTACAAGACAATGTAAATAGCCTCATAGGTTAAAGCATCATAATGTGCGCGTTAAGTTGAAATGTGACACACAGGCAAAACGTTCTGAATAGTATATTGAGACCCCAATCAAAATCTACGTGTAAGCATTGAAATTACGTTCCAAGCATAGGAGAATGCGATCCACAGCCAACCGCATTCTACTTTACTTTGCACACGTACATGCACTAATACAAATGCAACAGCAGTCAAATGAAATCCACTAACAGTACGCGATTTCAGTCCAATGCAGAGATTACAATAAACAGTGAACGAATCAGCATGGATCGTAGGCCGCTCTGAATTAAAGTGGCTGCAGCCAATCACAGCAGCTTCAGCTTTTGTTGCTGTTAACAGCAGCGAAAAGAGACAGACATAAAATATTATTGGTATGTTAAACCGAGCATAAGTTAGAGATCGAGCACGATGGGAAGACGAAGAATAGTGGAAACTAAGCAAAGTTTTGAAAATCTCTTTTGGTCAACTTTTTGGTTTGCTTCTATATAATCACAAGTCAATTTTTAAGCCAAGTTGCTTGCTTACAAATTAGCTGTAAGTGACCCTTAGATCAGCCAAGACTGAAAAAATACCATTTAATAAATAAGTGTAGATTTTAAGTAGTTAGAGTAAGGTATTTTTGGGGTTTTGTTGGTTGTTGGTAGTAAACGCGACCTTTTAGTTGATGGCAAATGTTACACAGGAGACATTTGTCGTTCGTCTTTTGTCGTTTGTCCTTTTTTGGTTTTGTGTCCGTGGGATTTTGTTTTTGAAATTAAATTTCAATCAATTTTGTTTTTGTTACTCGTTTTCGTTTCATTTTCATTTTCGTTTTGGTTTTGTTTGCGGGAGAGTTGTGAGCTCGGTCTCTGTCCCAAGTGGATGTCAACCCTTTTCCGGTTCTTAGGAAATGGCTAAAAAATTAATTTATCAAAATTACAAACACACTCAAAACACACCAACACCAAGGCACACCACCCAAACAATGAGACACCGGCAGATGTGCTGCAGCTGCAGAGAAAGACAAAACAATCACATGTCAAATTTGAGCCCAGCCACTAAGCAATACAAGAGCTAACTAGAGGGTTTGCTGGATGAGAGAAGGATGGAAAAAGGACAGGAAGGAAGGAAGCTTGAATAGGGCATAGGAAGACAAGAGGCCGCTTGGGGGCTTTGGGGTTCTGTGGGTTTGTGGCCAGCCTGCTGTGGTTGTAACCGCGTGAACTTCCAGTGCATTTATCTTCATTTCAAAGCAGCATCAGCGTTGGCGGCTTCCTAGTCAAGGGTGTCTCTATCCCTGTTCCCACATCCTGAATATCATTCCTCACTTCAACGTTTCTATCCCCACACCTCACTACTATATTCTTCTATCCCCTAGGTTTGTTCGCTGGTGAAGCAAGTGACGTTACGTGTGTGGATTGAGTGAGGGGAGGTAAGGGAAGGGCAGAGTAGGCGCACTAAGACGCTCGAGAGCAAGACATCAACGTAAATAGCAACGAAAATAGTCACAACAACTGTTGCCTGAAGTGCCTGAAGTAGTAGCTAAAGGATGCTAGCATGGAAGGTAGAATTCAAGAAAGACGCACAGCCAGCCAGCCAGCCAATGTACATATGTGTACATATATATACATAGGTGAAAGGACGTCCCTACCGACATGACATATTAGAATCCTGTTACACAGCAGCAACGCTGCCTGACTGCCAAATTGCCAACATAAATGTCAGTGGAGCGCAGAGTAGCGCTGCAAAGTATGCTACAGGGTTTTTCATTTCTGATGCTGAACCGCACACACAACTCTCATTCTCTCCTCCTCTCCTCTATCTTCTTAGTCGTTTTCGTGCTCGTTCTTACATTTGTTTTATTTCTATTTCTTTATTTTATTTTTTTTCTTCTTATTTTATTTTATTTTCCTTTTTTTTTGCTGTTGTTGTTCGGTTGCTCTATGCGACGCAATCACTCAGGCGTTGAAATCTGCCACTGTGTATATGCGTCTATGTGTGTGAAGTGAGTTTGTGTGTATGTGTAAGCAGATGATTTGAAAATCCTGTATTGCTGATTTGCTCCTGATGTCGCTGTTGCTACTGCTACTAACAACTACTGTTGCCGCTACAGCTAGCTAATGCTGCTGCTGCTTCTGCTGCTGATGCTGATGCTGATGCTGATGTTGGCAATGTCGTCTCAGCTTTGCTTTCAGGCAGGTGCGTATGGGGTTAAATCCCTTAAGGCGTGCAATGGATTTGTGTCCTTGCTGATGCCGCCTTTGCCTCCCTGTTTAAGGAAATTTTTTAGGAAATATCTCATATTCTTAAATCTTAAAGCAAAACTTATCATTGGGATTTCATTTTGTGGCTAATAATAAGCCATAATATAAATATATATATTCAGATTCTGGCTTATATCATTATCAGTCTAGTAGGACTAGCTTTGAGGTCAAGCTTTGTGTTATGTTGTCAAAGTAACTAATAAAACTATTATATGACCAAAGGCAGCTATTTGATGATAGCAACCGCACCAGCAATATTTCAAGAAGCGAGGACAGCTGTTGCTATTGCTGCTGTGGCAACCCCAGTCTCTGGTATACTGTCTCCCTGTCTGAGCTGTTGAGCATCTTATCTGGGACTTTGCACGCCGCCGCGGTGTTGCCTCAGAGTGGCAGTTGCCGTCATGTCGACGCAAAGATGTTAAGCAATCAGCGCAATGTTGCAGCACCAGGTGAAAGACGAAAAGGACGAAAGATTTCACTGTACAAAAGCCAATGAAGACAGTTGCTGAAATGCGAGGCCAAACAGCAGTTGCACAACAAAACAAAAAAAAAAAAAGTAAAAAGAAAACAGTTACAACAACACACTAATACATACAAACACACACATATAAACATATATATATATATATATATAATATATATATCTGTAGCTACACTTAGAGAGATGTGTTGACAATGGGCAACAGGACACAACAGTTACAGTAACAGCAACACACACACACACACTCACATACACAAAAAGGTGAATGAAATGAGAAATTGTATAAATATGTTGGACAGGCGGCAGCAACAATAACAACAATAGCAATAGCAACAGCAGCAGCAACAACAGCAATAACGGCAACAACAGAAAAGCAAGTCAAGGAGCTCTACACACAAGATTAAGCCCATACAAACACAGCACAACAGACAACACACACAACGTATACATACTATAACTCACACACACACGCACACACTCATATACAGTCAGTCTTGTGCATTTTAAGAGATTTTCTACTAGAGCAATGACAGCGGCGTTGACTTTTCCACTCGTCGTCTGCTTTGTCATTGGGGTTGGAGCAACAAGGCCTTTTACCAGGATTAGTAGTTAACAAGAGAAATCTAGCCACACCCACCCGCCCGCCTACTAGCCCAACCACAGTCAAGCAGCACATACAGGCAACAGCTACTGTTGCTGCCACAGTCAAAAGGTAATCAGTGAAATGTAACTGTATTGTTTGGCCTCATGTTGTTACTGCTGCTACTATTGCTGCTGCTGTGGCTGCTCTTGTTGCCATCACTCTTGTAATTGTTGTTGTTCTTACTGTTGTTGTTGTTGTTGTGTCACCTAAGTCAAAGGCACGCCTACTGTGTACTGCTGCAGCCTCTTAACCTGCTTTTTTTTCTAATACCCTCTATCCCATATGATATATTGCAGCAGGCAACAGCAACAGCAACAGCAACTTTTAGTCGTAAACTTGGCATCAATAATTCATGATCAACAACGGCAATAGCTCAGTATATATAAGCTTTAGTTTTAGAAAATATCTGCATTATATATATGCTGTTTTATATACCACAATAATTACAGGGTATAACAGTAGCTAGCAAGAACATTTTGGGATTGCTGCTGCGATGGGGGGCACAGCAACATGAAGATCTCTTTTTAAGTAGTTTTGCTTGAGGTCATTTTGGGTTACAGGGCGCGTACCCAAAATCTGTGGGGGTAAAGGATGACTGTCAGCAGGTGATGCATATACGCACACACACACACACATACACATATACAATCGAAAAGGTGACAGCATCGTTTTGGGTTTAATGTTGTTGTTATTGCTGTTGTTGCCGTTGCTGTTGCTACTTTCATTTAAGTAATCAAAATATGCTTTTGACTTTGTGCTAAGCAGCTGCTGTCCGTTTGTCGTCTCATAGACTGAAAATGTGGCTAGAGTCTTGTGGTTTTCTATTTTATATATGTGTATATATAAATGTGAATGTATATGTGTATGTTTGTGTATGTTTTTTTGTGTGTGCGTGTGTATTACCACAAAGCCCCAGAAACTATGCATTTAACTGCTTTTGTCAGTTCTATGTGTATCTTTAGTATAACTATGTATACTCATATATCTGTGTGTGTGTGTGTGTGTGTGTTGTGGGTTTGTGTATTTATTTGAAAGCTTTTTAAACTTTGGCAGTGACTTTGTGGCTTACGAAATTAAAATTAGAAATTGGTTTGGACCGTCACTGACAAATACGAAATATCCTCAACCATTTATGAATAGCTAACATATGTGTATATATCTCTCTATATGTATGTATGTATGTGTGTGTGAGTGTGTTGGGAATTAAGTTGAAACTGAGATTGTAATTAATCAAAGAGAAAGAGGCGACCCACATAATAAGTAGGAGTAAGCAAAACATTTGCATATAAATCGTTGTTTGCCTCTGGCCTAAAACTTAATTGCCACATTAATAACACTTAAGGCCGACAGATTTAGATACTTATAATACTATTCTTGTATGTAAACATAGATATATCATATCAGATATATATATATATATATATATATATATATATATATTTAGAAATAGTTTATACTTACATTATGACTCTGATCTGTCTTGAGCTCACGATGATTAGAGAACTGTACATAGACCATACGGCCACGCATCTGTGGTGGATTCATTGTATAACAGGATACCATCGATGTGGCAGATATCTCGTCGGCCATTTCAATAAATGCTTGATTCTTTCCCTTCAGTACGAGAACATTTGTAACACGTCCAAATGGTAACCCCAATGCAACTACGTCCGATTCTCCAGATTCGTTTGGAATGTTGCGCAAATGAATGACTTTTGATGCTTTGGCTGCAAAAAGAAAAGGAAGAGAGGGAGAGCATAAATATTATTCCATGAGTAAATCGTTGAATAAATTGGTTTGGTATTGAGTTGGTATTGTTGGGTTTTTGTGGTAGGGAGCACTGGTGGTTTAACAAATTAATAAGCCGCTTAAAATATTAACAGCTGCCATGTCAAATGGCGACTGTTCACTTAATGGCAATGGCAATGGCGTTCGTTGTCTGCACTTCCGCTTCCGTGCGCCGCTTAATTTGCACGTTTTTTCTTATTTTTTCATTTGCTTTTGCTACTACTTCTCATATCTTTATCTTTGTGCTCATTCACTCTTACACAGCTGCTGCTTGCCAGCAGTGTCTTTTTCTGTCTCTGTGTTCTTAACCAAATCACAGCACACAGACCGAAAATAAAAGGAGTCCTGATAACATGGCCAACGCCGTTGTGGTATTTTGTATACATTTTGCACATTTAAGCGGCATTGAATGCAGCTGCTAGGGGTGCTGCTATTGTTGAGGGCAAAGGGGGTTTGAAAGGGGAGAAGGCGAACTAAATGTAGAAAAGGGTTGGAGAAGATGAGCGTGGCAAATAGCACGGTGCATAAATTCATTCATTGCACACTTGCAACGACTCTGAATAATCCACACGGCGACAATGTCCGGTACGGTCAGCAACGAGAACAACACACAGCACACACACACACATACACACCACACACATATACAAAGATAGACAACAGTTGTTGTTTTGGCTTAGTTGTTTCGTGTTTGTTATTTTTGCATATATAAAGTGGCTTCATTGTTCGGTTGCAGCGTTGTTGCACCTACTCTGGATGGTCGCAAATGGGATTTTAGGCTACAATTCTTATTGTTGCTTCTATTGCTGTTGTTGCTTCTGTAGAGCATTTTAGGGATTTGACTGCGATCCCGTTGCATCTGTCTAAAGTGCCTTAAATTTTTATAAACAAAAGCAAACAAATTTGCTGGCATGCCACATGCTTTATATAACAACAAACGACAACGACAACAGCCACAAACAACACTAACAGCACCAACAACAACAACAGCAACGAATGAAAAAAAGTGTTGCCTACCAACAGGCAACAGGATACGGAGACCGCGAGGTTTGTTGCAAGGGAAGTAGTTTGGGTAGGCTGTAGGCTAGCTGTCTAGTTGGTGCTTAGTCAACACCTGTTAATGTGCCGGTCTGTTCTTTTTCTTTTTTTGCAACAGTGTGTGTGTATGTGTGTGTGTATCTCTCTGTGTCTGTCTGTCTATATGCAATGGTTTGCCTTCTCATATGCAAATGAAATGTTTGCAACGTTTTGCTCTTACGTTCTTCTTTTTGCAGCTTTTATTTGCACTGGTGTGTGTGTGTGAATGTATGTTGAGTATACGTATGTGTGTGTGTGTGTTTGCAAATGCTAAACAAGCAAACAGTATATGACTAAAGATAGCCAACTACAATGCCAAATGGCTAAAATGCTAGTTGGCAGTAAAATTTGCGCTTTTTGTAACAAGCTGCCGCTTGCCACATGCCATATGTAACATGCCACATGTTGTTTTTATTATGCAACACTTTAATTTATAAGAGTTTTTGTTTTTTCAAATGTGATTTTAAAATCGGAGTTTAAATTTCTAATCCCTTACAAATGTTGCGGTCAGGATATGTTAAGGCAGATCAGAATTCATATAAGTAGGGTTAGAAGCGGTCAACCGCTTTTACTGGAGTATATCAATAGGTGTGGGGGTATGGGAATGGGCATGGGAATGGGCATGGGAATGGGCATGGGAATGGGCTTTAACATGACCCAATCCCAGTTATAGTTTATGTTTCCGTTAAGAGCTCCGGTGTGGCTGCTGAGAAACAAACCGCAACTTTTACTTGCCGACATCCTGCATAGGTCAATGTTCCGATTTATAACAATATGCAGGCAGAGAAAAGCCAGGGAAAAGCCAGGGAAAAGTCAGGGAAAGGGCAGAGCAAAAATAGCTAAGAGAAGTGGCTGCTAGCAACAAATACAACTGGGGCATTTAGGCCAACTTGAGGCAAAAGTCAGTTATGGCTCGGCTTGGACTACATTGCATACAGAGAGTTCTGCTCAGAGGACGTGGAGGACCATGAGCAGCAGGACGAGGAGCACTCGATGCTGAATACAACTAATCGGAAATTACACTTTTTGATTAGTTCGAAACGGAAATGAAGTTGAAACGAAATTATGCAAAATGGTGGCAAAAAAAAAAAAATGAGACTAAAGGCAGCAGCAGCAGCAGGCTTGGACAGGACTCTAAACCATTTGGGCAGCTCATAAATTTATTAAAAAAATCAATAGGCATTGGGGGCAAGTGCCGCATGATGCTGAATTCTCTGTCATAAATAACATGAACGAAAGATGAAATAAATATATATAAAATGTAGTTGATGAACATCAAAATAGAACAGACTTGATGCTTTTTATTTTTTGGTCTACTTTTCATAAACATTCAATATGCCCCACGTATTGGTAGCTGCTCAGGTTGGGGGTATAAGTAAAAACTAAATAAAAGTGTACTGCACCAACAGCGGAAACGTGCTGCAAAAGACAAACAACAAATCAAGTGCCTTTGGGGTAGCTGCTGCCGTTGCCGGAAAAACGACAGCGAATAAAATATGTAAAACTATCTATCATGCATGATGACGTTGTCAACGAGTAGCAGTAACAGCAACAGCAATAGCAACAGCAACAGCAATAGCAACAGCAACAGAAAATAAACCTAAAAATAGTATTTTATTTTTTATAGCAAAAAAAAAAAACGAAAAAATTTGTGGATTTTTTGACGTTTTGCCATCAACAACTCAATTTGGATTTTGTTCGCTTGTTTGGCAGCAGCAACTGTAAGTTTTTGTTGTTGCTGCTGTTGCTCTTGCTGTTGCTGGTGTTGCATCGGTGGATTTGCAACAAATCGCAACAAAAGCTGCCTGATGGTGTGAAAACAAAGCAAAATAAAAAAAAAACAAACCCAAAAAAAAGCAAAAGAAAAATAAAAAAAACTTAGTGCAATGAGCAAATCGACAGACATTGGCTCAACGGAGCCTTGTTGCCTGAGGAGCTGGAGTACTCTCACTGCACAGTCTTCTCATCTGACCTGGCCAACAGTAGCAGGGGCATAATTGAAAAGGAAGATGACGACGACGACTCGGTGAGTTGACGAGTCGACGATGGGCCGGAAACACAGCCAACAAGGCCCTGAAGCAACTGCAGCTGCTGTTGCCGAAATTGAAAAAAATATTCGATTTTTTTGTATTGTTTTTCCTTGTTTTTTTCTCGTTTGTCTGGTTGGAATTTGTGCAGTCGTCCGATACGATACGAATGTTGCTACATATCCTGCGGCTAAATTTTGCTTTAAAGTAAAAGGATTCAATTCAATTCGATACATGTCGTTACTTTAAAGCAGACAAATGCTGTAATTAGACATCATTACATCTCATTATATACTTCGTTATGCCACAAAGCTTAAACTTAAGGAAACTTAAGGAGTTTCCGAAAGGATATGTATATAATCCGTATACTTAACAAGTATACACTTACTTTTAATATAAAATAAAGATAGTAAAGTATCATAAAATTTGCATTCGATAATGATGCTTGTTGCGTGTGTTGTGTATGTTGTTTTTGTGTGTGTGTGTGGCTGTCAATGGCACATGCATGTAAATAGCAATCATACGCACTGTTGCGCGTTAAAATGAGCCGCATGGGGCAGCAGGAGTAGGAAGGGGAGCAGAAGCAGGCGGTTAAAGCTCAACTGTATTAATGACACGCACAATATATACAAGTATGATGTTGGAGGGACGGGGGTGGGAGGTTTTGGAAACACTTTTCAATTAAGCTCATACACATATGCAACGTCATGTAGCTGCTACACGTGGCTGTTGCATCGATGAATTGCATAAAAAATGTACATAAACTATTTATGGCTAATTGAAAAGTTTACAAACTGTAATTGAGTTGGCAGCCTGGGCATGAGGCATGAGGCATGTGGCATGTGGCATAGGGCATGGGCTAGCGAAAATAATGAATGGTCAGCTGTCCATGTACATGTCCTTGTTTATATGTATAGTGCAATTGGTAAGGATCAATATTGTTATTGCTATATAGCTAGCCGTTGCACAATGCGGCGTATGTGTAATAATTTGAGCGTTGTGTACTTATTTGGTCCATAGCCTCATGGTTCATACCATCCGCAATAACATGCGCGAAGTTAATTAATGACAATTTAAATTCATAAAGCAAACAAAGCCTCGCCAACGAAAAATGTAAATGAAAATGAATGGAAAAGCGAATGAATGAATGCGCTGCGTCGACAGTTAAAACAAAGCAACAAAAAAAAGAAAGAAATATATGAAAAATGGAGAAATGTTTTAACACTTTTCCCCATTTCCTTAACCAATCTTTTGACTCAATTGGACTCATCCTACATATACAAGTGCTTGATACACCCACCACAAACATACTCACTTTTATCATACAAACAGAGAGAGAGAGAGAGAGAAAGTTAGAGTGAGAGAGCGTGAAAAAAACTGCTGATTGTTAATAACAATTAAATTTGTGCTTACGTGGCGGCATTTAATGATTTAATGTAAAGGTTGATGCCAATGAATAAGTGAAAGCAACTGTATGTGTATATGTTGTATATTTGAATACACTCTCACACATAAACACACACACACGCAAGCATACACTAGCACACATGGTCTTTAATTATGCGACAGTAAATTAGGTTTTTACAAGCTCACACGTCATAAATTTTAAATTGTTGCCCAGCGCCGTTTCTGTGTGTGTGTGTGTGTGTGTGTATCTGTTGTATGTGTGTTTGTGTTTGTGTTTAATGACTTAATGATATTTACTTTTGCCAAGGCAGCGCGCCTTGTCTTTAATTTAAACATTTGTCTGCGCATAATCAATCATTGCGCAACGTTTTTTGGCCCTCAACTGAAACGCAACGCCAACGGCCATATTTGAGTTTTTAACGAGTATATTTCACGCTTTTCTTTATAATGTTTTTTCTTTTATTTTTGTATTTTGTTTTTCCAGGCCAGGCATAATTGAAAATAACGATTTTCTTTTTGGGCTCACAGCCAGTAGCAGAGCCTAACACCCGCAAGTAATGTAATTCATTAAAAATTTGTCAGCACATAGACAGCAGCAAAGTAAGAGAGTATACTGAGTGAAAGGAAGACACTACACTACTTTGTCTCTCTCTCTGTCTAACTGAAAATGTATGTATATATATATATATATATATATATATATATGCTTATGCGAGGGAAGTCAACGCACGCAGCAGCAGCTGCTACAGTCGACGGTTACAAATTTTAATTGCATTTCAATTATGAGCATATAGTTGCATTTTTTTTATGCACAGCTTGTATTTAGCTCACAGACTGCATCAAGGATGCAGTCTACACTAAGCAGACGCAGGCTTCCTGTGTGTGTGTGTGTGTGCAGTCAAGTGGCTTACAGCAGCGTACAGCAAATGCTTGTCCTAAGACGACCACGGCAACGATGACGTTGACTCTGAAGTTAACTGCAGTTTTAACATTCCAATGGAGTTGGTCGTGTAAGTATATCAATTGTATAAATTATAAGCATATTGCAAGGACTCATCGAGATGTATAAGAAACGATTTGCATAACTTTTTTCCACTTCATTTCCACATTAAAATTATGCAGTTTGGTTTCGTAGCGTGCGCTCATAAGTATGCTATGAATTGCAATGGGTTAAACAGTCAACGAGTCATATACTTTATTACACTTTACATTTACTTTATGTGCGTGTGTGTGTGTGTGCTAGGCTGGCAGCAGCTGCCAAATGGCAACGATTGGTTAAAAAGTCAAACCTCTTTAATTTAATGACAATAAATGTTGGTTAAACTAACCACGCACGCACACATATGTCACTGCAATAAATGAACGCATAACTGTTGCTTGACGAACCAACAGCAAACTGAAAATATATACCTATATGTATAAATACAATTTATATATATATATATATATATATATATATATATATATATATATATATATGTAAATGTCGACTGTTTGAATTGCTGCTGATGCTTTTGACCAAGAGCAAACTCTGACTTTTATTCTGGTCTTTCAGTGCTGTCTCAATATTTACACGGACACAGATAAAAAAAAAGGAAAGAAAAAAAGAAAAATTATTTATATGACAATATTATTTTATTGACTGCGAAAATATTTACACGCAATGCGAACGCGTATACTGGACACAGGATATAGGACAATGCTGAGCGACAGTGGTTGGTTGCTCCAACACCCGCACAGAATACGTTTATTGAATATGGCTATAAAAATATTTCAAGTGCCTTTGACTGACGACATAACAGTATTTAACTTGGCCGACTGACTGATTGCTAAAGCTACTCTATAAATTGCTGTTAGTTAGGGAAACTTTAATAGGATTTATAAGAGATTTATAAGGACTAGCTGCAAGGATTAATTTCATCTGCAGCAAGTGATATGTGTTACTTTCTATCTATATTTAAAGCCATTGCTTATACTTTCACTTTCTATATATAGCAGCTACTATATATAGCAATTGTCTATTTTATTTAACGTATATTTTTTTAACGTTGCGTTTTAACACCTTGAACCCAGACGCTGTTGACCAATGGTCGCCCTCAAATCGGTCAATAAACAAACAAATATTGGCCGGCAGTATAAACATGGCATGCATGCATGCTTGTCTGTCTCTATCTCACTCTTGCTTCGTCTATCTGTATGTGTGAGTGTGTGTGCAAGTGCTGTAACAATAAACAACAAACACGAGCTAAAAACAACACAATGACTACACACACACACACACACATGCTGGCTGCTGTCCCAGCTCAAACACGCGACATGGCCACGGCTTTGCCTCAACTCGACTCAATTCGCCTCGCCTGGCCTGGACTCGATTCGGTTTGTTTTGCTTTGGTTCAGTTGAGCTGAGAGTTTGGTTGGGTTTAGGTTGGATGTTTGGTGGATATTTGCTAGGTTCTTGTCGGCAATATGATATAAAGGTTTGAGTTCGCGTGGCTTGAATTAGCTGGCGTCTAGTACAACTATGGCCATTCTCAGGGGTCTCATTTGGCTTGCATAAAATATGCATAATAATCAAAATAAAATAAATCAAACGCCACGTAAAAATTGCGAGTGTATTTATTGCATGACCAAACGGAAGTTTAACAAAAAAAAAAAAAAAATATAATAAAAATAAAAGTAAAACATAAGTTTATATATAAACTTACATATATACTATATTAATATATACTATATGTGTATGTGTATGTGTGTGTGTGTGTAAGAACTGAATGAGTTTTGCATTGTAAGATGAGCTGAACGGAGCGTGGCCACTTACAACTGAAGTGTGCTTCAAGCTCTCACATACACACACACACACACACTCACACATACATACGCTTAAACTTGGAAGTGGTTGGGCGTGGCTTTGGACAAGTGTTTTTATTACATTTACGTGCAAAATTTGTTGCATGTTCGTTTTGGGGCATAGCTTGTATAACGGAAACGCTGCTCACTGTATTGGTTTAGTGGCAAACAAATACAATTGACAACGCGTAAGCAAAGTCAGTCTATGGCATGCTAAGGCAGCTGTGGGGTAGGGGAAGTTTTCGTATATATGGCATATCGATGATGTTGGCAGCAAGTGGGGCGTGCCACAAGCTTCATGTCCCATGCCCCAAACCTCAAAAAAAAACAAAAATTATTTTGGCATTCTCGTCAGTTGGTCGCTTCGTGTGTTTATCTAAGGCTGTCCGGCAGCAGGAACAGCAGGACAATGCTTATTGTTGCTTTTGTTAGTAGTATGGATGCTGCACACATACATATATATATACATATATATACCTATATATATATATATATATAAAAATACTTGATATTGTCCATTGTTGTTGTTGTTGGTGGTGGTGCTTCTGTGTGTTGGCGTTTGCAATGCAATAAAAGTGTCCTTACACGTTTATTTAGCAATTTCTTTTGTTATTATTTTCGGCATCAGCAACGTATTTTTGCCTTTGTGCGTCAGCTTTAAGTGGTTTCCATGAAAGCGACCACACAACAACACAACCAACGCAACACACACACATATATATAGCAAGGCAAATGAATTCATTGGATTTTTAGAGGCACTTCTGAACTCCAAACTCCTCTGCTCCATCAATTCCGTTGTTGTCTGTTACAACTTAAAGTAAAGGACGAAACGACTTTAAAAATATATATATATATATATATATATATATATAAATATATTTATTTTCTGTTTTTTTTTTTTGTTGCCTTTTGCTTTGTGTTTGCGCATGAACTTTGCGTGGAAAATTAAAAAGGCCGCAGGTGGCAGGTGGCAGGTGTCAAGTGACGCTGGGTTTTCCCAAGCAGGCGTATTCAGCGACCACGTAACAACCTACTCCAGCATTTTCAACCACCTTAACTGCCTGGCTCAGTTACTTGCTCCTGTTACAGCCACTGCCTCTGCCACTGCTTCAGCCTCTGCCTGAGCCTCTGCCTGTGTAACTGTGTTTGTATGCATGAGTTGGTCCTCAAATGCCGTTGGGTCGTCTGAGTCTGGACCAGCCATTGAACAATGGTTGCCTGCAACTCTTTACCATTTACTAACTGTCCAGCTATGTGTATGTATATATATGTATATAAATATGTATATATGTATGGCTGTGTGTGTGTGTGTGGGACAACGCGCTTGTTGCTTTTTAATTAATAGAGAAGTCCTTTGTAGAGTAATAAATAAATATTATGCTTTTGCTTTTTGCGTTTATTTTTGTTGCGTCCTCGATTGCCACTCAATGTGTACGTGTGCATGTGATTGTGTCTCTGTGTGTCTGTGTATGTGTTTGCGTGCGTATGTGTGTAAGTATGTAAGTGGATCCTTTGACTATATGCTGTTCATTGAGTGAAAAGCTTACAGCATCATTTTTCTATCAGACTTTCTCTTTTTTTTTTACATTCACCTTGTATGAAATATGCTTCCATTGAGCTAAAGTACAGTTAATTACACGCTTCTAATTGGAATGTCCAATAAGCATTGTAATGTTCTAACTGGAAATGCCATTGCAACAACAATTGAACTATATATAATTTTTATTGTACTGTTGCGACTACTGTATTATGATGAGCTTCCGATTAGATTCTAAGGTTATATATTCGTTCTAGGTTTTCCAATTGGATTTGTTTACATTTGGAATCATTTCGTGGTTGACTGATTTTCGGTTTTGAGTTACGGCTTTATTTTTTTTTTGCTTATCAGGGTTTTATACCAAATTTTTTTATTGTTTTTGGGCTACGGTTTTCTGGGTTATCAGAGTCGACGTTGCCTGTCAAATATTTGCCTAATGTGTGGTTAAGGTTCCGGGTTTTTGGGTTTTAGAGGCGCGAGAGCGCTTTTTGATTAGCTTTATTACTTGCTATATAAGGTGGATATGTGGTTGTATGTGTGTGTGTGTGCGTGTGTGTGTGTGTGTGCTGACGGTTAATTAATGTGCTAGTAGTAGAATGAATGGCAGCATGGTGTGGCGGCTGCTCATAACGCAAACTTTTACATATTTTCAAACGTTCTATGGAAATACAGTTGTATACAAAAGGTACGTCGAAATGTTTGTTTCCCATGCTAATTAGTTGGCTAATTGGGTATTGGTGGGGGTCGCGAGAGATGTTAAAGCCAGGCTTAGGGCAATGGAAATGGCTAATGGTTTTGCTGTAGCTGTAGCTTTGACGATGGTTAGTTAATTGGCAACACTGTATTTGGCTTAAACTACTGACTGCAAAGTGCACTTAAGTTGTGTGGCCCAAATGTGCAATAAAATGGGTTTATATACCTTAATAATATAAACACTGGTAGTAACTGGTTGTGCTAGTGTTGGTTGTAGTAGTGGTGGTAGTAGTATGTGTGTGTGTGTGTGTGTATAATAGGCAGGCTAAGCCATGCAGCGCATAAGGTATATAGACAGTTATTATAGATAATAGAGTAAAGGGTGTCCACAGGAGTAAAGAATAGTATAGGGAGTATAGTAGTATAGAGATAGACAGTGATATGTATATATATATATATATATATATATATTTAGAAAGAGTGAAAGATAGTAGAAGAAAAACTTACCGATTCCTCCGGCCAGCACAGTGCTTGAATCCAGTTTGGCCTTCTTTGTGGCCAGATCCTGATTATTATTATCGGAAGCGGGCGCCATGACTGCTGCTTGACTCAAAAGTTCGTCGCTTCCGCGCTGTATTATTTTTGGCCCCAAAGAGAGTATGCACAGTTGCGGACACACACACATAGATATACACAGAGTTAGAGATACATTCACAGAGATACATTCGCATATTATGGATTCATTTTTTTTTGTTTTTTTTTTTTTATATTTGTTAATAAATTTTGTAGTTGTAGTTGTAGTTGATGATGTAGAGGCACAGCACAGCAGAGAAGGTTTAGAGATGGTTTCAGTTGAGTTGAGTTGAGATTTGATAAATTTTTTTGTAGTTGTGTGTGTAGTAGATGAAGGTATAAATATATATATATATTTTTATAGATAAATACATATAAATATAAATATATAAATATGTATTCGTTTATATATATATATATATATATATAGGTATTACGGTACATAAAAAGAGAAAAATAAAAGAGAAGAGAACAATATAAATATTTTATATTTACGCAAGTTAAGTAAACTACAGCAAATTTATTTTTTGTTTTTCTTTTTCATTAAATATTTTATTATTATTATTTTTTTTGATTTTGTTTTGTATTTTTTTTTTTATTTATTGTTGCTGCATTAAGAGAAATTTAAGTGGTGCTTAAAGCAAGCATTTACTGCAATTACTGTTGCTTGCTTTAGTTATGGCTGAGTCAACAGTTGCAGAGAATGCAAATTATGTGGGACAGCATTAGGCGAGGGTAGTTTTATGAGTTTGAAAAGTGATGAAAGATGATGAAGGCTACATAAGAGCATAATAGTAATGTTGAGGCAACTATATATATATTATTAAACAAATTAGGACACAATTTAGAGGCAGTTAATTTTTATATACAACTACTTTATATATATATATATATATATATATTATATATTATATAATACTAATTACTAATTATTATATATATAATATATAATTTATATAATTATTTCTATAAACATAAAATTAGCAACAGTTACAGAAAATTGATATCATAGACTATAGTTAATTTTAGTATTAATTCAGTATTCAGTTAGTTACTTTATTAACGACCCTCGTGCAGTTAATCAGCATTCGCACAGCTGCTTAAATAGTAGTATACAGTTAATGGTAAATTATTTGCGCAAATCCTTTTGCTGCACACCATTTTGGTCAACACACAACAACGTGGCCAGTTGCTAGTATTTTTGGCCCGTTGGTCAAGCCAAATAATTGCAAAAAGCTCAAAGAATATATATTAAAATTAGCCAACAACTAGAGCAGAGATTGTTTTTACTTAAAGTTAATACTATTCCTCTATTCTCCACCCTCTGTTGTCGCTCTATTTCTTACTGTCTGTAAGCAGCTTTTGCTTTCTGGTTTTATTTAATTTTTTATGTAGGATTTTATCTATGTTTTTTTGGCTAATATTGACGCTAAACTCTAATTACAAAGCCTTGTTGCATATGGCACATGCATAAGTGTATTGTAATTACTTGTGACACTTAATTACCGCACTCAGTGCGGCAATAATACTGAGTGTCAATGGAGGAGCCAAAAACTGGAATCGCAGCAACAAATGGAGTTTCCTTTTGCTAAATATCAGAGACAGTGTCTGCAGTTGGAACTGGAGTTGGAGCTAAAGCTAGAGCTGGAGTTGATGTTAGAGCTGGGGCATTGAGAGTAACTAAGTTAAGCCAAACATTAAACGTAATGCGAACCATAAAAATAAAGCTGCTCCTGATGCTGACTGTGTGTGTTTGTCTATATATATATATGTATGTATATATATATACGTATGTGTGTATGTGCTCTGGCCCCTGTTACTGTGCTGGGCTACTGCTATGCATTAGCGCCAATGACAAAAAGTCAATAAACGAGCATAGAGACACAAGGGGACATAGAGATAGCAGCTGAATGTGAAGCGTTTGCCACACGGCGGGCAAATTGAAAAGGGTAATTTTGTGTGAAGTAGGCACCTTTATATAAGGGGAGGGGGAGGGGGAGGGGAATGGTTATGAAGTGAAGTAGGTTGAAGTAGCTAGCTAACTGGCTGGGTGGTTGACTGGTTGGTTGGCTGGGTGTGTGCTTGGGTGGTTGCTATCAATGCTGACTATGCTTGAATTTGCCATTTGCCACTTTGGGCTTATCATGTGACGCTTTAGCTTTGCTTTTGCTTTTGCCTGTGGCTTTCATTTTTGTTCTTATATTCTATTCGATTTGTCTTGTTGTGTTTTGTTTTTTGTGTTGTTTTCTTTGCTGTTTGGTTTGCTTTTGTTATTTGTTGTTCGTCGTTCGTCGTTTGCCGTTTGTCTCTTTTTTTTTGTTGTTGTTTGCTTTTTATTTTTATTTTTATGTGGCTGCACGTTTTATGTACATAAAAGAATTAGCTTAAATACAAAAACAACATGTGGTAATAGTAATAATAACAAAGCCAAAACGCACGCACACACATACGCTCATACATATATAGGTAGAGACAAATACATCAGCAGTTCACGACACGAACTGTAGGTAAGCATATATATGCGTGTATGTGTGTGTGTGCGTGGGTATATTGGATAGACAAAAGCAATGGCAAGAACCGCAAAAGCACTTCACTTGATAATATCACAGAGCAGCAGAGAAACGAGAGAGAGAGAGAGAAGTAGGGTGAGAGGAAAGCTTAAACGCGCAAAGCGCAGACAAAAAACGAACATGGCACGCACATCCCCAGAACAAAACGGAAACTCGCATTGCTTCACGTGTGTGTTGTTCGTATGATGTGTGTGTGTGTGTATCGGTATGCGATTGCGATTGTGATGGCGGGCATGTCTATTTGTGTGTGTGTGTGTGGGTGTATATATATGTGTGTTTTTTGTGGCTTGTTGGTTGAGTAATGATATCAGTGAAGCTGTTGCTATACCCGCCCTGCGGCCCTTTTTGCTTTCTACCTTCTGCCTTCTGCTCTCTGTGCTCTGTGCTCTGCGTCCTTCTACTGTCTGCCTTTTGTGTATTGTTATATGTGCTATGAAGGCGAGCAACATATGTTTTCTTGTTATGCGAGTGCGTGCCATATGTTTGAAGCTTTAGCACGGAATTCGTAGCATACTTTTTTGGGGCTTCCCTTCAATATACGCCCCCCCTCGTAGAGTAAGTCTCTAATCATTGCACAGACTGAATGCACACATCAAGCATGAAGTCGTGTATAGTAATTAAATTTTAAATTGTCTCCATGTCACGTGGCACAACTTACACACACACACACACAGAGATATACAGATTCACACACAGAAAAACTAAAAGTCTCTAATGCATTCGTTATGGCACATTAACGATCCCATGATGTTGGCCAACTGGCAACCAGTTGGGGATTTTTGCCTCGCTCTGCGGCTCATTGCATTTCACATGGTACATCGGGGGACGTGGAGGGGATTGGTGGCTACATCCGACCCGTTTTGGGATCTAGTGCAGCAACTGCTGCCAAGTTGACCGGAAATGTTATTGTAATATGCCACTGGCCCCGCTTATTACCACCCCTCTCTCTGCTCTTCTCTTGCTGCTGCTCTTCAGCTAAAAAGTATGCTAAATATTTGATTATGAACTGTATACGCTGGGTGTATGTATGTATATATGTGTGAGTGTATGTGAGTGTCCTTCTGTGACGCGTGTGCACATATGGCCAGGCCGATAAGCCCTGGGACTCATCTGGACCATTGTCCATTGTTGTCCTAGCAATGCCTCTTGTGCTGCATGCTCCCTTTTTTCATATTCTGCATCCCCACCCACCCTCTCAGTTGCTGCCTTCTCTATTCCTAACATTTACTCTGGTTCATTTTAATGAATTTTCCCAGTGCCTTTTTGCTTTCTATTTTCCATAAGCCGTTGCCTCGTTTGCCAGCGGCCATTGCTTTTGCTGCTGCCCACCAACGCTCACTGATTTCTATGATGACATGTGCCTTTTTATACCCTTTCTCCTTGTCTCTGTGTCTTCCTCTCCTGTCTCCTGTCTCTCCCTTGCCTTGTATTATACTCTTTCTATTTTCTCCTGTCTGAGGTCTTTCAGCGTATTTCCTTTGCTTCCGCCTCTGTGTTCTCGGGTAACTGGGTCAGCGCGCAATTGTTGAAGGGCTGCTGTTGCCGCTGCTATTGCTGAGGGGGTTGCTGCTAACGAGGGGTTGGTGCTGCCGCTGCTGCTGTCGGACAGTAGCTGAGAGAGATAATCACGCATATGCCTAACGGTTAAGTTTTTGAAGTGCTCAACTTGTAGGCAAAGGGTGTTGTGTCGGCAACATCAACAGCAAAAAGATTCAGCTTCACCCACATGTGTGTGAGTATGTGTGTACCTTTTGCCTTTGTTGTTGCTGTAATGAGAAGTGCGTCGCACTCTATGACTGTGTTTCAGAGTCCAATTGAAAAAGGGAGAGTTACGAGAGTAACACACATATACACACACACACACACACAGCAGAGACAGACAAAAGCAAAGCAAAAGGCGTTTGTCTGTTTAATTTCTTGGTATGATATGGCAGATGCTCCACATTCGATTTTCTACTTGGAGACACTTTAAAGTGGTGCACTGTGCACAGTAACCGCCAATTTAACATACTTAGTCTTCAATGGTAATTGGGCACACTGTTTGCAAAAAAGCAAATGACATATGATTACCAACTGAACAACTAACTGAAGCCTATGTTTATTATACAGTCAGCGAAATCTAGAAGGGGGAAAGGGCTCAATCAGTTTGTTTGCTGCCTGGGAAAAGGCCACGTCAAGTCCAGTTGTCAATGTTAATAAATTACTTAGAAAAAAAGAATATAATAACTATTGCTCGACTAAGTATTACCCTGGATATACAAGCAATAACAATTCCTGCTTACTAACAAAACTTTTCAGAGAGAGAAAAGTAAAGAAAGTATTCCATAGATTCTCTTTGCCTAACCTTTATCCTTACAGGGTATAAATTGTTAAATGATAACCATAACATATGAGCAGTTTTCCATGTTTAATAAATTAGTAGATATGACTTGCAGTAATTAGTTGATGCGCTTTAATACTAGTTGACATATGGTGAGTATTGGCTATGAATAGTAATCAGTAAACATATTTAATTAAGTTATAGAGCGCTAGACAGCAGTAGTTGCTATATAAATAAGTATCCTTTATGTGGCAGGACTATCCTTTTGCTAATGAACAGACAAAGGGATGTCTTAATCTTACTTTTATTTGCAAGCCAAGAACCAGGTAAGAGATTAAAAGTGCATTTCACCCAAACTGCCAGCAACAGCCACAGTAACAGTAATAGCAACAGCTGTTCAAATAGCCCCCATATATCATATCATATATGAGAGGTATGGCAGTACTAGTCTATATATATATATATATATATATATATATATATAAATATAGTATGTATATATGTGGACATATCAATGCCCTCATATATTGCTTGGAACGACGACAACGTAGTGCATTGTTGTTGGAATGGAATTTATGGCGGCATATGAATATTAAAATCGAATATGTTGCTGTCGATTAAAGGCTTTTCGTCCGGAGTGCACTCCTCTCTCTCTCTCTCTCTCTCTCTGTGCATTCACCAACCACCACTCACCCACCTACTATTTGGCAGCCGTTGCAATTGTGGTCGTTTGTTCGTCTGTGACTGTCACATGCACCACACACACACACACACACACACATACCCATACCATATGCTGAGCCCACAGCGACACAGATACGACTCAACATTTCCGCTTTTGCGGCAATGCAGAACGACGCATCGGTCCATTGATGTCGACTATACATACATATATATATATATGCAACTGTTGTTGTTGTTGTTGTTTTTGTTACTGGTGATGATGATGTTGGTAACGATAATAATGATAGCATCCTTGAAACTGCTGGCACATCGTGCAAAAAATTGCGTATGTAGGTAAAAATAACAACATGGAAAAGCGGAAAACTGCCGTCGCATGTCGCATGTCTGTGTACGTACCGTTAACCCAACATAAATTCTGTGGGTTCAGTTCAACTGCAGCCATAACAAAGCTAAAGAAGAAGAAGAAACAATGGCGCTAACAGCCGTTGCCTTTGAAATAACAATTATTGCCGCCTGTTCATAGTATTCCGAAAATATATACATATCTTTATATATATATAAGTATATATATATATATATATGTATGTATATGGTGGGTACACTTTAAATTTTGTGGTGCAGAATTTAAGCCGCTGTCAAGCTGCTTATAAATTTTAATTAGAAAGCTCAAAATTGGACAGACAATCGCCCACAGCCACATTTTCTTTTTTTTTTATTTTTTGTTTTGTGTTGCGTCAAATGATAAACGCAACTTGTAGCTGCGGCATTGTTACGCAGCCACGTAAATAGTCATTGCCACAACCGCAGCAACAGCTAGGGTAAGACCTAGAGCTAGAGCAACAGCCACAAGCAGAAGACTTAGCAATAGTCATAGAGCAATAGATAGTGCGAGAAAGAGAGAAAGACTGTGAGTATACTCTGTTTCATAGAGGACTCACCTGGCCGCTTTTGGTGGCTGGCAGGCCGTAAGTTAATAAATTATATGAGAATGCCGTCAAAGTGTAACAGCTGCGGCTGTTGCCAAACTCCACAATGCCACAGTAATTGCTCGCATAGCAGCAACCAGCCGCAATACCAACAGCAACACTAACGACAGCAATAGAGACACCACAACAACATTGAGGAAGCAACCAGAGATGGCAGCAATAACCCGAGCCGGTAAGTTTTATACCAAATATCTAAATATATATAGTAAAACACTTGACAAGGCTATAAATGAATACAGACAAAAACAGAGATAGCAACAAAGAGTTGAAGAGAAGGAGAGAAGAAGGGTAAAGTTTATTTACATTTGCGTTTTAAGCCATATATTTAAGTTGGCTAAAAGTGCGATTTTAACACACAACTGAAAGGGTTGCCAACACTAGTTGTGTGTGTGTGTGTTTTAACAGCAAGGAATTTGATAGAAGCAATCCAAACTTATGTTATATAAAACTATATATAACTATAACATTTACTGGAACATATGGATGATATTCTGATGTAAATATTTACTATATAGCAAAAGGATTCTGAAAAGTCGCTTATAAGCTTACTTTTACAGTTCGCTTTGTGTTTGTATTTGTATTTATCATTCTCATATATATGAAAAAATCTACCTTTATTTCGCTCAGTGTTTGCCTTAACTGTGCTGCAACGCAACGTTTGATTGTCGCTTTGACGCGACGCTACTAAATATTTACGCTTGGATTTTATTGCTTTTCAGGGAAGTTGGCAACTCTTTTTTTTTTACTCTCTACGTTCTTTCGTTTTTATTTCAATTTGTTTGCATAAATATTTGAAACGTTGCTAAATTAGAATGTGCAGAAGTGAAAAATAACATTGAGAACCCTTAGCTGTAACTCTCTGTATATATTTATGTGTATGTAAGTGTGTGTAACTGTGTGTGTTACGTATAATAAACTTGCAGAAGTTTAGTCAAAACGATTTGTAGCAATTTCGCTATTAGTAGTAGAACTTGACTCTACCAGCTAACACCAACCACCCCTTGGACATCCTTTCACTCGGCGTACCTATAAACTGTTTGCTATAGCATACTTCGAGGGGCAAAAGAAAAGTTTGCTGCTTATGCATTTATCACCTTCCTTTTAGCTCAAGTGTGAGTGTGTATAGAAAAAGTTGGTCTGGCCTAGTGCCAAGTAGATAGAAAGAATGAGAGAAAAAGAGAGTTACTGCTTGAGGTTGGGTATGAGGCGTTGCTGATGCTGCTGGATAACAGGCTCACGAGGTCCTGGCGGGCACATTTCGTGCGCTCGCCCGCATAAATTATTCAAAACATGTGTTCCCAGTGTTGTCTGTCTGGCTTCGACTTCGACTTCTACTGCTGCTACGGCCTCTTCTGCTTTAACTACTACTACGGCGAAGAGCAGCAAATGCAGTAGAAAAACTGACAAAGCGCCCAATGGGTAGTAGGCAAGTGGTTTTATTTCTGCTTCCTTATATATGTATGTGTGTGTCTGTTTTTTTTTATCTTAGGCTTGTGTATGACATTTTCATTGATATTTGAAAACAGCGGTTGGGGTAGCTTAGATGGGGGAAGGAGTGAATATTTTGGGTTACGCACGGTCGAAAGTTTGGCAATTTTTTCCGCCAGTCGACGGCATCGTTGTCTCTATTAAGGATATTCACTCTGTCGTAATGTGACATCATATATAAAGAGTTGTGCGTGCGTGTATGAGTGTCTGTGTGTGTGTGTGTGTATGTTGTGGGCATATGCAAATGTCAGACATTTGCTGTTTGGCATTTTTAATGAGCTAAATATAAAGAAGAAGCAGCTAGTACTAAACAGTAGTCATAGTCAGATTCTGGTTTCGAAATTCTGGACCTGAGCAGCGATTACCTGCAGCATAAATCTTGTCATTCATATTGATTTTGTGTGTGTGTGTGTGTGTGTGTGTGTGTGTGTGTATGTTGTTAAGGGGCTCTTTTAAAATAAATTATATGTTTTTAAAGCAATTGCGAAGCACGTAACATCAGCCACCCGCAACCAAGCATCACCTAGGGGTCAAGCCCTGCCCTGCCCTGCTCTGCCATTTACTGCCCTGGTCTGCTCTGTCCTGCGCTGGCAGCATACGGGTTCATGCAAGATTCAACAGCATTGAAATTTATGGCGGCTGGACAAAGAGAGAGTTTCAATAGCAAAAAAAGAAATATACGCTAAAAAAAAGAATATTACAAAAAGAAAATAACAAAAAAAATAAAAATAAAATAAATAAAAGAAAAATATATATATATATATATTTGCTGCGTTTCGCGTTAGTTAAGCGGTATGAGGAGTGTTAATATGGGAAACCTTTTTCGCTTACTCCCTTTGTATATGTACGTTTTGGTGTGTGTGTCTGTGTGTTGGTGTGTTTGTTTGCTGGTTTGTTGGTAGTTGCCTTATTTATTTTTATGTGCATCTATTTGCTTGTGCCGTTTTGTGCGGCAGCCAAATAAAAAATGCATTAAAAACGTCTGTGCCGGAGTCAGGCACAAACCAACACACACACACACACACACACATATATAGCAAGTTGTATGTGTGTGTTTGCTCTCAAGTTCAGGACACACGTCTTACATTTGCATGGCAGGTGGCATTGTTATGCTATTGTTTGGTATGTTTGTCTTGGGTTGTTCTTCTGGTAGTTGTTGGTTGTTGCTGTTGTTGTTGTTGCTGCCTGCTGCTTGTTCAGTGCTGCCAGTCAATGAAAAATTTGCTATGCCAATTCTCAAATGTCTAATATTCAGCTGCTATTTCTTTATTTTTTTATATATATAATTTGCTTATATACCTAATGCTGCTGCTGCTGCTGCTTCTGTTGCTGCTGCCTTAACTCCCAACTCCAACTCTTAAGTTAGGTCGCTCTTATCCTTGCCTTGGACGTGTCTATTCTTTGGCTATATCCTGTCGCTGTGCCTGTCTATTCGCGCGTCTGACACGCCGTCAACCCAAAACACACACCAAAAGTATCCTCTTTCCTCTACATTTCTACATTTCATTCCCACATTTCCCACCCCCTTCCCCATCAACTGTCGTTTCAACCACCTTGACGCCTGCCATTTGCCGCTCGCTTTGCTTTTACCTCCAAAAAAAGACGGAAAAAATAACAGAAAAAAAATATTTTTAATGCCTCTCCATTTTTTATGGCGCCTGCCACACTTGAATGCGCTTAAATATTTTATGTAATTTTTTGCAATTTATTTAGCGCATTAAATTTCTTTTTTTTCCATTTTCCATTTTTTTATATATACTTTTCTCTCTCTTTCTCTGCTTGCTCCTCGCGAGAGCGTCACAACGTTTATATCAATTCGTGGCCGAAATTTGTTTGTGGACAAGTTTGGACACAGGACACAGGACACTGGAGAATGGACACTGGACAGTATTTTGTTCTAGTCTATTCCAAAAATGTTCTTTTTTTTAGAAGCATTTTTGGAGAATGTCAATTTCAATTTTTGTCGCTGGCAAATCTCAATTAATTTGCCTGCAGGATAATTCGATTTTGTGTGTCACAAATTTAAAGCTCGTCGACAGCTAAATAATTGGCATTGATCATATTTATTGGCAACAGGCAGATTTCAACACAGTTTAAGTTTATATATATATATATATATATATGTATTATAAAGGATATATGAGCGCTAATTAATGAATATTTTGTGCATAAACTAAAACAAAATCAAATGCAACTGAGAGCGGACGAATATGAAGCGGGAGGTAAAACTATTTAAAGGCATTTAAAATCTGATTTTCAGCTTACATAAAATGCAATTCTTTTAGCCAAAATTGTTGCCTTTATTTAAGCCAATTTAATGCTTTAAGCTGCAGTCAATACAAAACACGACCATAAATCCCATCCGTGTGAACGTCGCGTCATGTTTGTCAAGTAATTGATTTATATATATATACATATATATATATATATATAAAGATATATAATAGCAAAAAATAAAACATGTTGCATGCAGCTTGTTGCTGTCGCTGTTACTGTCGCTGTTGCTGTCGTTGTCTCTTTGGCTGTGTGTGTGTTGTTTTTATTGGTTTGTTTGCTTCTAAATTTATACACTACTCAACACAACAGCAGCAGCAGCAATAACAACATTGACAACAACATAGAACTTTGCCACATGCGATGGCAATGTGTAGCCGCATGTTTACATATCGATTACTGCGCCCGCTGCATGCTACAGGATGTGGCAATAAAATCGCGGGGGCTTGCGTTGTTTGGCAGCTAAAAACATGTTGCATTTTATATATAAAAACACACACACACATACATAAACATATAGAATGGTTTTTAAAAGCATGCTGCCAACATTTTGTTGCATACTTTCGAGCGCTTTAAAACCAAAAAAAAAACGCATTTTGCAACTAATTAAAAATACCTTTACGATTTGTCTATGAACTGGCGCATAAAAGGCTTTAACAACTTTTGCTGGTATATAGCACAGCTACAGACACAAACACCAACACCAATACAAATCCCAATACAAATACAACCCACCAACCACCACCCACCTACTCATAATATTACTTGGCTCGTTACATTTACGTTTTATGACGCGCCCTCGGGGCCAACGAGGTCGCAAAGAGACGTAAACCTAGAGCCCAATGGAATCCAATACAAACCCATAGAATTCGTCATAGCAAAATGGAAAGGAATGGACATTCGGCAATACGCGGCAAAACGGAGTGAGGGGGAGGCGGCAATGGGCAACGGAGAAATATAAAAAATTATCTACATTTAATGACGAGCCTTAAAAATTAGCGAGAAATGCTCAAATTAAACATAAAGGCAGAAAGACCTAGACCTCTGCCATTGCCTCTGCCTCCTTCACTGGTTATCGGGCGGGGCATTCACCCAAATAGCCGGTTGACAGTCAAGCTAACAGTCAGCCAACCAGTCCATCGTCAGTCATCAAGCTGGGTCAAAGAGACGGTGCGGACATGCGCCTGCCGGAAACATCAAAATGACATCCATTAACACACCTATTAATCACAGAGAGCAAGAGACCAAAAGAGAAAAAAAAAAATATATATATATATATATATATATATATATAAATAACGGGAAAAAAAATAGAAAGCCTTCAGGGCAAACCGAGCGGAAACATTGTCGCTTCTGTTTCTGTTTTGGCTTCTATTTCTGTTGCTACTTCTGTTGCTGCTGCTGTTGCTGTTGCTATTGCTATTGCTGTTTCTAGCCAGGTTGAAAGTTGACGCTTAAAACTGGGCAATAGCAAATATTATGGCCCAGGTGACAGCACAAAACAAAAAGTCATGGAAAAAATAGCAACAGCAAAAGCAACAACCAAAACAACAACAAAAATGTTGAATAAAAATGTCAAAAATGTGACAGGCGACGCTAAAGCTAAATTCGCCTAACCAAGTAACAGTTATTGTTGTTGTGGTTTGCTGTTGTTGTTTCTGTTTTACTTTTTTTTGAGGCCGGGCAGGGCAAGTTGGTCGTCAGCAACATCGTCGTCGCCATCGTCGCCATCGTTTTTGTAGTCATAAAAACCCGCAAAGTGGGTGGTGATGGCCAATTAAGTTAACGACGGCGCACGCTAACTTTGCGGTCGATCCAACTCGCCAGGCGGCAGTGGCAGTGGCAGTGGCAGTGGCAGAAACCATACCCTAGTTGCCCCATAGAGCTAATGTGTCGCTCAATAGACGCCAAGGCAAAAGCTATTGTAATCTAAAACGTTCATTGGGCAATGTGCAGCGGGCAATGGGCAATGGGCAATGGACAGTGGGTAACTGGCAGCAAAGCATTGAGCGTTGAGCGTTGCTCGATGGGCGCTAACTTCCTTCCTTCCTCTTTCTAACTATTTTTAACGTTTGCTATGTCTCCATCGCCATCACCATCTCTAGGTCTGTCTTTGTTTCTATGCCCTATACTCTGTCCTTTCTTCCCCTACTACGACTGACCCCTACCATTGTCGGTTGGCATTTTTGGTGGCCACGGGTCGCATACGCTTGACTGGCAGATCAAGAGACAGGTGACTGAACCAATTAACAAAAAGCTGCCAAGCTGCCAGGCTGCTGCTACAGCCAGGATATCAATGTAGAAAACTTTTGCCACAACCAGAGGCAAAAAGTGAAAATAGCTGCAGGTGACGGGCGACTAGAAATTAGCACACACATTTTCTTAAAGTTTTTTTCTTCCATTTTCCTTTTTGTTTTTTTTTTTTGTTTGTTTCGGATTTCTGTTTTGTTCTTTGGTTTGGAGCGGTTGTTGTAGACAAGCCAAAGCAACACCATCATTGAAACCGATATAACAACAACAACAACAACGACAACAGCAACAACAAGAACAACTAACAACAAGCAACAAAAGCCAACAGCTGCGCACGCTAAAATCTAACCTCAAAAGCACTGCCAGCCGGCTGGGCGTATACGTAATGTATACAATGTAAATAGACGCCAACGCCAAATGTCTCACAAGTTGCAAATTAATTTCTCTCAGGAACTCTCAGGCAACGCCTGTGTCGCATATGGCCAGTCAGCCAGTCTCCCAGCTAGTCGGGCACAGGCGGCAACTACTAGGCAGGCAGGCAGTAGCTTCAGCTGCAGCTACTTGCCGCCTTCCAAATGTTGCGTTCACGCCCACCCAAAAGATATAAACACACACACACACATACCCATATATATATATATATATATATATACACACACTTATAGTAGCTGGCACTTTGTAGTGGGTTGGCTCATAATCACTGGGCGGCCACATCGTCGTCATCCTCAACCTAATCATTATCATCATTATGAGCATCATCATACTGCTTGTCGTTGTCGTTGTCCTTGTCGTTTTCATTTTCATTGTCGTTGTCGTAGTCGTTGTCGTGGTTGCCGTAGCATATTCCATTAGCAATTATGAATATGGAATATGGAATATGGCAATCTTAGACCAGGACACTAGCTATAGTCCCAGTAATCACTGGCAACGACGCTGACTACTTAAGCCGCTGCTGGCAACGATGTTGCTAAGTGCTACCCTAGATGATGGCCTTACTATAGTACATCATCATCATTATCGTGAATATCATAATGATGATGTTAGAAATGCTATGCTAGACGCAGTATACATTTGGCTTGTTTGATGTGGGCGGCTTGACGAAAAACGTTAAGAAAATTCTTCGTTGTTGTTGTTGTTGTTCGACAAATGGCAAATGTTTATGTAGATATCCTAAAAGGTGACTAAGCTGCTGTTTATTTCGAATTCAGAGATCCTTCAAGCAGGACAGCTACTTATAAAGATAAGCATTACTACTCAACTCAAATGTGTTTCCTTAGTACTAATACTTATTATAGTAGTAGTAGTAGTAGTAGTTGTAGCAGCTTAAGGTCCTTGCAGCTATAATCCTTTTGTACAGTAACAAAACTAAATTAGCTTTTAAACTCTCAGCAAGATTTATAACTAGAACAGTTTAATACACATTAATTATGTAACACAACTCAGTCTAACTATTTTTTATATCAAATGATTAAGCAAGAATTCAAAAGGATACACACTAAGGACAGCTCATAAATTGCACTCTGAACTTGCAGCAAACGCTTACTTGAAGTGAAATTCCCATTGCATCAATTGTCTAGCGCTTATTGGCCCAATGAAGTTCTATATATACGTTGTCCTTAACAGAGCCAGAGAGAGAGAGAGAGAGAGAGACACGACTCATGCAGCAGCCGTTTGTTAAACAAATGTAGCACACAACAAGCGGAAAATGGATTTCCAAGCAAATTATCTGCTTGCCATATCGAAAGCTAACGTCACAGGACGACCACGCAGCAGGCAAAGCAGACCAAACAAGGACATTGACAACAGCAACAACAGCAACAACAATAACGACCAGAGCATTCCTAAACAGTTTCAATTTCTGCTATGCATGTGTGCGTTTTTATGTCTCTATATATGTGTGTGTTTACGCGTATGTGTGTGTGCATCATTTTCAAAACGACAACAGCAATAGCAACAGCAACATCAACAGCCACAGCAACTGTAGCCACAACAAGCTCACTCTCTCTCTCAGCTCCGTTTTCACAAATATGCACAGGACATTGTCTATTGGCGTTTGGCCTGAGGACTCCTGCCTGGTTGAATGCCTCGGCTTGGCACTTGCTTGCCGCTAGCCAGCTGCAAATTATGGTGCAACATTTGGTATTGTGTAGTATGTGTGTAGTATAGTTTCCTTTTTGTTGTTGTTGCTGTTGTTGTTGCCACAATTCGCGTACGCATTTTCCGTATGTGGCATAGAGACTGCTGCTCTTAGCTGGCCAAAAGTTTTAGGTTTGACGCGATGTCATGTAATCTCTGTCCAGGCAGAAACTCCACCAACAGCGGGAGCAAAGCAGCATGTGATTGGATACGGTAATCATGTGACAAATAAGCTTTCTACTTCAACTCAATGTCCTGATGAAAATGCTGTTGCCGTTCCTGTTGGCACTGCTCCGATTGCTGTTGGTGTTGCCTTGTGTAGGATCTGTTTTGCACAGTGAATGCGTTGCTTTGATTATGCACATTAATGAGCACTGTGCGAGTGAGAGGAGGTGTGGTTAGTGGGGGATAGTTGCCAATGTTCCAAGTGGGTTTTGGCCAATTTAGCATTTGGTCTTCATTAGCCGCTTCAAACATTCAGATTTTGTGTGTGTATTTGGATAGCATACGTCATCATAAGGCTATAAACAGTAAAGCTGGAAAGCAGCTTTCCGCTTTTCCATTTCAGCAAATATGCCACAGGAGCTTAAGCTGATCTGATAGTTAGCGGTAGCTCCAACCCAACCTCCCCCCCATACACTCTCTTTCACCGCAACTCCTTCTCTCTCTCTCTCTACGTATCTTGCTGTTTGTGTGTGATTGTGTTTGTACCTGAAATGGCATTTGTTAAAGCCAACTTGGTTTTGAAAGTACACACACAAGCACCCACAAATACACTCTCACAGACACACACACACACATGTACAAATGACTGTTGCAGTGATGAGCAATTGCGGACAGGATGATGACAGCGGCCGTAATGGTCAGACAGCAACAGAAACAGCAAAAGCAAATGAAACAAAAACGGAAATGACCAAAGCATAAAAACAACAACAGGATGAAAGGGTAAGAGCTGGAGAGAGGGGTGTAGGTAGGTAACCCACGAAATATATGGCTATAAAAAGTGCGCAGGACGCTTAAATTGCAAACGAATTTCGTTGGAATGACCGCAATGCAAGCGTCCATATAAACACACACATAATATACACACACACACACACACACGCACATACAGAGAACGCATGAGAGCAGAGAAAGAGATAGAGTAGGTTTTTCGTAACTGCATTTATATTGAAGCGACCGCATCTGTTGCGGTTATGTTGCATGTTGCATGCAAAAATGCATTTTCGCGCACAGATAAACATACAACAGAACTGTGAATGGTCGCTCGGTTAACCAAGCCATCGGCCAACTTTGTATTAAGCAATGCATCATACACACACACACACACACACACATATGCCCTTGACCCTTACTCCATACTATATTACATTATATGTGTGTGGGTGTGTGTTTGTGTGGGTGTGCATATGCCGGCAGTGTTTTTGCTTCATTTCCGTTTGGACTTTTGCTCCGTTTCCGGTTTATTAATGCTTTTTTTTATTATTATTTTGTTGGTGTTGTTGTTGTTGTTGTTGTTGCTGCAGCAACATTGCTGCAACTAAATTATGTAACAGGACACTAGTTAGCTTCTCATTTTTTATGCCTTTTTTTGGTTAAAGAAGAAGCAGCAACTGATCAAATTGCAATTATATATGCGCTTTATGCAACAATCATTATAATTGCAATAATTACAAACGAAAGAAGTATTAAAATTTTATATAAATAATTCTGAGTTGAAATATGTATATATATGTATGTATTTGTGTGTGTGTGTGTGTGTTGAGTATAATTAAATTTATAAAATTTCAATTGGAAATTTAATCGACTGTTAATAAACTGTCAGCCAAAGTGCCTGATAAATGATTTCTCACTGTGCAGCAAGGATAACTGTCAACAGGAGCGCAGTCACGTGGCTAAAGTAAAAGTCAGGTTATATATATAAATATATATATATATACTATAGTATATGTAAGCATTTAAACGAAAGTGTTGCTGCTGTTAGAGTGACATCTATGACAACAACAACAGCAGCAACAAAACAGTTAGCAAAAATATGACGAATGACTGCAGCTGCCAACGGTCAGCAGGATATGGCAAAAGGACAATAAAACCAACAGCAACAAGCAGACTGAAAGAATGAAAAGCGAAAATAAAAAACATTGACGAAATGATTCATTGACGGCACATCGAGTGACAGTTAAGAGTATCAGGCGACAGGGGACAGTCGTCTCTCTCACTCTCTCTCTCTCTCTCTCTCTCTTTGGGGGCAGCAAGAGCTGTGATGCTTTATTGGAAATGCTTACAAACATTTGTTAGAAATCAACAAATCAACAACACAGGACAGACCATAACAAAAATATGGAGTGTGATGTGTGGATATGGTGAAGGGGTAGGGGGAACAGGAAGAGGCAAGGCAAGGGGTTTTCGAATTTAACGTAACAAGTGAAGTGAAAATTTTTTTGCATAAATCAAAGTTAAAAGTGTTAAAAATAGCAAAAAGGACTCAAAATTCAATTTTACAATTTCAGCCCATTTCAATGGGGTTTACCTCACCAAAAGGATACCTCTATCTGTGCCCCTCTTCCTCACCTCTCGCCACACTTGGTTTGTTTTTATTTCTTTGATTTTTTTCATTGTTTGTTTTTTCTGCTTTTCTTTTCGTTTTCGTTATATTTTTTTTGTCTTTTACTTTGCCCCGTGACGAAGGTTTGTCTGTGTATGTCTGTCCGTCCTTCTGTCCGTCTGTTTATCCTTTATCCTGTGTACTCGCCGTACTTTTATTTACTTGTTGGATTTTATTATTATTCTTGTTGTTGTTGTTGTTGGCATTCATTTTCGTTGGTTGTGTAGCCCTTTGGGCAAATTTTTGGTTGCTTGTTGGTTTTCAAATTTGCGGTAAATCGGAAGTGCGCCGCAAGTTAAATGAACTTGCCCCGGACGGCGGCGGCGTCGCATTGTCCAGCTCCAGTTGCCTGTGTTCTACAGTCCCCTTTCCCTCCCCCCAACACACTACACTCCTAGCGCTGTGCTTGTTGTCTTTGTGTATTTCCGTTTTACCACTGCGTTTTCAGCTCGTTTATTTATTTACATTTCGTTTGTTTTCTTGTAGCTTTATGTGATTTCTCTTCTTCTTCTAGCTGATGTTCTTGTTGTTGTTGTATTATATTTTTTTTTCTTATTTTTTTACAGTTTTTTTTTCTGTTTTTGCTATGGCTTCCGTTTGGTTTATGGTTTTGGTGTCTTCGGTTGTTAATCAGCGGCTGGACAAGGCTTTGATTTTGGGTCCTAGACAAATTTGCTTAATTGCGTATAATTTGTGGTCAACAACAACAACAACAACAACGACAACAATAGCAGTAAAATATATATTTATAAAAAAAGGGTCTGATTTGTGAATAAGTATATCTCTCCATAGAAATCAATTTCAAAGTAAAACCTTTTTTTTTTTTCTCTTCTATTTCATTTTACTTTACGTTGCGTTGCGTTAGTAATTTTCCTTTCATAGATAAATCCTTTAGAGCAACTCAGGTGTGGCTTAAATAAAATCATATTCTGCAAAAGATTTTACCATTTGACGATTGAAATGGAAGCTTAAACTAAATCTAAGCAGCATGAATGGTATATGAGGCAAACACAGCTACAAATATATACAAAAAAAAAAAAAGAGAAAGCTTTGTACAAAATTGAAAACCAGCGACAACGACAGCAATAACAACAACAACGACGACAGCGACGACATCGACAATTTTGACGATGACAGTCCAAAGGTTCTGTATATGCGTCCATATGGCGTATGAGCAACCTTTATGCGCACACAGAAATTGCAGATAAATTTATTGAAAATGATTGCGATAGAATGTATCTATAAATGTATATGCGTCTATATGTATGTGTGTATGTGTGTGCGTGTGTGTTATGTATATTTTGATATGAATTTTGTATTGGTTGGTTGCATGTTAGAGGTTGCTCTATGCATGAATTTCTCTTTCTCTTTTTTCTTTTTTTTGTGCATAAAAAGTATTGATGATTTGGCAAATGTATGTTGAAAGGTACAAAATCTATTGAATTGCAGTGCCGCCAACAGTTGCCAGCAGCAGCAGCAGCAACAATGAGTAAAGCACTTTAGCTGTTAGCTCATGAAATTTACCCATATGAATGTTCTGGCTGTAACAATAGAACACGAAAAACGTATTAGTAACCCGCGAGTTTGTGGAAATCAACAAATAGTTGGGGGTTATAAAAATTTTTTTAGCATTCTTTCTAGCATATAGAAATTTATAATATCATTTTTCTAGCTAAAATTTAAGCTGCAAAACGCATTTAAATGGCCGCGACATTAAACAAAAACAAAACGTGCAACAGCAGCAGCAGCAGCAGCAGCCGCATGCAGTAGCTGAAAACGCAGCAGGAAAAAGTAAATAACAGCAGCAGCAAAAATAAAATGCAGCAGTGAAATTAATCTAAAAAGTTTTTAATGCGCTTTTAAATGATGATGCTGCTGCTAGGGTCGCTGTTTTTTGCATCAGCAACAGCAACAAAAGCAACAAAAGCAACAGCAGCAGCAGCAGCAGCAGCAGCATGCCATTGCCATTCATAACTGTGGAAACTATCATTGCCGTTGTCTGTTGCTGCTTCTCATGCTGCCACTACTACTACTACTAATACTTCTGCTGCTGTTGCTGTGCAAATTACAAGACCCAGACATCCGGCCACAAAGCGCGTTTGGCTTTACCGCCCCTTCATAAATACCCTAAATGAGTTTTGCGTGGCCACCTGTTGAGCTTTGATGCCGCCCCAGCGACTTTAATTTTTGCAAATTTAAATGCAAAAACAACGCAAAGAAACAGCATCAGCAGTCAGGACAAACATTTACTCCCTTAGGAGTAGTTGGAAGGATGAAAAGATGAAAACTGAAGGAGAACTGGAGGCAGAGAGCGCTGCAGTCAACGGAAGTACACAATTAAGTTTTAAGTTGGTGAAATTAAATGAAAACAGTGGGAATATTGAAATTGATGCAAAGTTGATTCAACTCGGTCATAGTATAACAATGTGGGTGGTAGGTAGTTAGGTTTTGTGGAGGCGTGGCTTGTTGGCAAACAGAATAGCGCTTGATTAAACTTTTGAAGGCAACGGGAGACACAACGTGGCTGACAACTATTATCCTTGGCTTTCTTTACTATGGCCACACAGAAGCCAAAAAGAAGCAGCGCGCCTTTGCTATTTACCTTTTAATTTTCATTGCATAAATCTCGGCGCACAGTTAGAGTTACAGCAATTCATTAGCAACTGGTAGCGACTGGCATTTTACCATTGGTAGTAGTTCGTTCGGCAATGTTAGTTGAGGGAATTCTAAGTAAACTTTTTCGTTTTGGCAAATTTTAAATTTCATTTGATATGCCGCCCGTTTCTAGTATAACTTTATGCTTGCTCTTGCCATCTCTTTCTATTGTTTTAGCTATCACTCCGCTTTCTGCTAATTGTATAACTTACTTGGTTGAGTGTCAGTAAAGGTCGACCAACTTGTGCCAATTGAGCAAAAATGTAATTAGTTTTCATGCCGCATAGAAAGCTGGCAATTGCCGAATGAAAGACGTTGGATAAATTATAGGCAAAAGGTTTCATTCTACCTCTATTTCTAGATTTCAAAGAGTAAGCAGCTTTAATATGTCTTAGAAGCCATTTTGTAACTCCTTTGACGTACTGCCAGGCAGTCAGGCAGTCAGGCAGTCAGTCAGTCCGACAGTCAGCCAGCTGTCGACAATTTCAAGCACTTAGCAAAAACAGCAACTATTAAATATGCATAAACGACGGCAGGTCGCGCACATTAAATTGCTAACAAAGCCACACACACACACACTCACACACATATTTAGTAAACACACACATGTACACATGTAATATGGTTGTGGCGCACTTTAAACAAAGCTTTGCATACATTTGGGATACGTACAAAGGACGAAGTGGAGTTGGACGTTGCAGCGTCAGCTAGAAAACAAAAGCCATTCCCAGGAAATTCCTTTGGGCAAGTCTTAAGCCAGAGGGTGAGCGCGTGCTTGCCACAATGTCACATAAATTTGCATACATATATACATATATATATATATATATATGTATACCAACACACACACACACACACACACATACATGTATGGCAGCAAGTTGGAGTATAAGTAAAGACAGGATGCAGCGTCTCTGGTCTTGTGTGCTAAGTAAACGCGTTGTGTATAACGAAATGCTTTTAAAATATGCCGACGCGACACCTACAACAGTAAATTTTATATGCTTGCAGCTTAAATATTTACACACATATACACACCAACACACACACACACACACACACACACATGTACACAAAGCAGAGAAAGATTGAAGACATTAAAAGCCAACGGCATGATAATAAAATCTTTATTTAATTGTATAAATTGTGGCAACTAACTAAGCATCCAGCGACCAGCAGTAGAGAGATGAAAACAGACAATGCGACACATGCCACAAAATGTGGCAAAACGCGCACACACACCATACGCACACACACACACGGACATAGCATCGTCATAAAAATGAAGTTAATTTTAATTAAAATGCATAACAAAAGAGCGTGTGTGCGTGCGAGTCACTCTCTATAGATCTATATATATGTATGAGTGTGTGTGAGTGTAAGTGTGTTTGCATGTGTATTAGTGTGTTTGTGTATAGTACAAATGCCGAATCATAAAGCGTTCATAGCTCGCTAGTCGCTTGACAGTCATGCGTGCGATATATGTTCTATATACATGTGTGTGTATGTATATACCATGTGTGTGTGTGTGTTTCGTTTCCATTTTAATTGTCAACCCTTTGCCTGTCACTTTTATGGTGCTGACAAACACGTTGTTGCTGCTATTCTTGCCGTTCTTGCTTCCGATGGGTGTCAAATTATAGGCCATAATTGTCAATATTTGTGCCTTTTTTTTAGGGGGTGGGGGACCGCAGGGAGTGAACGGTAAACAACAAAACTCCCACAAAATTGGGCGTGCCATATTCATGAATAAAATCTAATAATTACAGTAGCGACAAAAAGTAAACTCTTCTCACCCCCCACTGCGGTACACCCACAGCAAACCTTTGGCATGCTAATCAACTGCGCGAACGCTTAGCGCAAATAAGTAGGCAACACTTTTTTTACAACAGCGTTTTTATAACCTTAATATGCGCTGTTATACCCTATAAAGAAGTCAACTTTGCGCATTTGATAGGGATTACTTGAAAATTATTCTCTCTTAAAGGATATATCATTAGAAGTTAAATTTCGTTCTTTTTCCATGGAAAATCAAGTTAAAAGAGGAAAACCTTTGTTCATAGAGTATTCCATAGTCGTCTTCTATTAAGAAATAAGAATTTATGACAACCGCTGCGGCCTGTTGGTGCTTAATACGTGCAAGCAGCTGCCACGTCACGCATTATTGGTGCTATAGCTCTGCAGCTGCGCCACGATTGCGCTGCCGCTGCGTTGGGCAATGGACAAAAAATCCTTTTAAAAAACAATTTATGCTAACATTGTTTTTGACGTTGGCCATGATAAAGGTGGTGTCACTGTTGGTATGATGTGCCAAAGGTGGTGTTACCTTTTTTTTCTACTCTCGTGAAGAGTGTTTAACAAAGTGCTAATTTAAAAAGTTGAGTTGAAAAGCGCCAACAACAACAGCAACAGCAAAAGAAGAAGCAAAACAAGTAGAGATGGAACCAACACAACTGCTGCTATTTCGTTGAAGGTGCAAGAGGGTAGGGGTAATGGTGGGTTTATACAGCAAAAGTAGGAAAATAGCAAAAATTGCTAATTAAAAATTTATATGAAGTTGGCTGTAATAGCATTTTAATTATAGCCAACTCATGCGCGGGCAGCCAAACAGTAAGCAACAGCAACAACAACAACAGCAACAAACAATAACCAACATCAACCATCAGCGGAAGCAACGGAAGTGTGGTATAAACATTTTGAGGTCGTGGGGCAAACCTTTTTGCTGTTGCATATATATATATATATGTATATTTATATATATATATATATATATATATTGGCAATAGGCTTCCTAGGCTGTATAATCTTTTCAGGTTGCCTTCGTTGTTAATGCGAGTTGATAAAATATTTAAAAATCACCCACGCAACAGTTTTTGTAATTCACATGAAAAATGTATTGGGAAATGAATCTATTAAGTACTAAATAATGCCTAAAGCTATGAATGTAGTAAATAATGACTTAAAGATATGAAACAAACAAGAACTTCATTAAAAAATACAACCAAAAGTATCCTTTCTAGTCCTTACCTAAGACTTACTGCTAGAGTAATAATTTCCGTTTATTATAATGGTTAAAACCAAACTATATATTGGCCATAAGAATCTTAAGAGCTTATATAACTAATATGCTAATTTTAGTACATGTAACTAGCGTTAGATCTGAGATACTTTTAATTGGCTTGTTGTAACATTTTTGAAAGAAAAAAATCGACTACAAAAGAGTTTCTTATGCTACCTTTGATCCTTTTGCTTTCCTTAAAGAAGTTATCAAACTTTTCATATATAAATATAGATATATATATATGTATGTATGTGTACAAGTGCAAATATTTGAGTAGAAAATTAAGTAATTGCTTAGTCATGCATTATTGTCGGCTGCTGCAGTTGCAAGTTGCAAGTTGAAAGTTGAGAGTTCAACTTGCATTTGCCAGTTTTCAGTTGCTTTTGTCTAGTTAATTAAAAGTGCTTATAAAATATTTAAAATAAAATAAAATGAAAATTATTAATTTGTTATGTATATGTGTATATATGTATGTGTGTGTGTATTGCTTAGCATTCGTTTTCATCTTTATGTTTATTGTTTTATATTTGATACTTTCATTTGAATTGAAGGAGCGGTGTATGTATACGTGTGTCTGTGTATGTGTGTATAGAAGCCAGATATTTATAAAATTGGCTTCTTAGTTTTGTGGCATTATTGTTATTGTTAAGCTGAATTATATTCTATGAGATTTATATACATATATCAAAGCCAGATTGCATTGGCAGCTGTAGTTCAGTTCAATTGAAAACTTTTGTCAAATTAATTAATTAAACTAAGAAAAAGCAAAGGAACAGCAAGAAGCAGCAAACAGCAGCAGTAACAGCAGCAGCATTAATAATGGAAAGGCGTCCGGTTGAAGGCAGCAAAGCAACAGAGAACATGGCTCAAACTTGTTGGCCAGCAACAAACAAACAACTGTAACTGTAAAAGAACTGAAATTCAGAGCATTGCCAACTGAAACGAGCCCCAAAAAGTTGTAAAGTTCAACGTGCAACTTTGTAGGCTAGCCCAGTTATAGCCTGCTTTAAAAAGTGGATAAGAGAGGGTTGGGTTAAAAAAGGACTAAAGGAATGAAGCTAACAGTTTATATATATATATATATATATATATATATAGAGAAGTTTTTGGTTTTTGGCTCGTAAAATATTTTAGCTATGACCGCACTTTAAGGCAGCTTTAAAAGCGTTTAGTGCTCGTCGCTCCCTCCTGATTTGCTCCCTCCTGACTCGCTCCAGGCTCATTCCAGACTCGTTCCATTTTCAATTTCAGGCATATAAAAATCAACGCTACAACGTTGTAATTAGTGCTGGGTGGTGGTTTTTAGCGATTCAACCAGCTACAACAACCACCACCAATACCAATACCAATACTAACAGCAAAAGCAACACCAACACCAGCAGTAAACAGCAGCTAAAGAGGAAGCTTCGACAAATAGTTGAAAAGTTGTGAACTTACGACGGACGGCTATCATTTTCGCATTGCATGGAGTGGTGTGAGACAATGCTAGAATTGGTTATGAGTAAACGCGGTTACCCCTACCCTCCCTAAATACACCTCTCTCGCTGCCGTTTCCCTCTAACAGATTGAGTTTTGCTTGGAAAAGTTGGGTACGGTGATAAGCGCATTTGCTTGTTTATCAAGTCAGGCGATGCGAGGCGAAGTTCAGTTCAGTTCAGTTAAGGCCGTAAAAGTTTTGGCCAATAGCAGCAGCAGCAGGAAGACAGCACTTCAAGTCATTAGGCAAGTAACTAACCTTTTGTTTATGGCTACTGAATTTCTATAATAACAATTATGAAAATTAGGCGAACCGAGTCAAACTGAGAGTCAAACTGAGACTGCTAAGTGGGTGGAGATGAAGGGGTATTTGCTGCCATTGTTTTGACGGCTAATTAAGTTTTTTTTTTTGCTTTGAACTAAACTTAAAGACAAAACTGTATTAAATTATATATTAAAGCATAAATAATAATATGCTGCAGACAGTTTATTTAACTTAATTAAGTTTTTACTTACGAATTGTGTACGCATTCGGCAATAAACGTATGGACTCACCTGTAAATAAATAAGAATAAGACAATTAGTATAAGAATTAAAATATGTTTAGAAAGAAGAGAGAAGAGAGAGAGAGATACACAGTAGATAGCGCGCAAAGAGCAGAGACAATTTGATTATGTTTAATTGGAATTTTTGCAGTCTTCTGGCTCTAATGCGGTTTTCTATTTGCTGCGATTAACCTTAAATCTTTTGAGCAATCAAATCTAATTAAGCAGCTTTCTAATCAGATTTTGTGGTCTTGCAACAGTAACGACAAAAGCGAGAAGTAATAGCATAAAGCAACAACAACAATGGCAACATCATTATTATTATGAACATCATAATCATTGATGGCCACAAAAACCGCATTAAATGCAATTAATTATGAACTTAATTAGCAAAGTGATAAAAAGTAAAGTGCAGCGATTTGTTTTGATTGATGTTGTTGCTTATGTTGTTGCTTATGTTGTTGCTTGTATTGTTGCTGTTGTTATTGTTATTGTTGTTGTTGTTGTTTTCTATTGAAATTGTTGCGGTTCAAACTGTGTGCTGCAATTCAAATAAATCCCTTTTAATTAAGAGATAAACAGAAGCAATTAAATTATTAATTACGACTTATACACACAAGCATACACACACTCACACATACACACACACAAATAAATATACAAATACAGAATATTGACATAGAAAATATATTGCATACTTTATGGCGCATTTATTTAATGCAAACACAAATACACAGACACACACATGCACAGCAAGCGCAGCTGCACATAAATCAATCGTTTACACTTAAAGCTGCTAATTGTTGCATACATAAAAACAGCATCAAGCAAATTGGTAAAAAAAAAATCAAATGATTTAAGCCATAAAATAAATTGTTGGCCAAGCAACAAAACAGTAGAAAGTAGACTGAAAAGGAAATGATAAAGGATTAACTATAAGCTATTGCCTAATATGACAGTACTATATGTTATATATACGAAGAATTAACTGAGTTATTTAAAGGGTATTCAGCTTAGCCAGTGGCCCACAGTTAACTACAAAGCAAGGGGCAAAGTATTTGGCTTACAGTAAATACTTAGCATAATTGTAGCAATAGAATGTTACTAACAATAGCAAATTTAGTATGTTGTAATTGATTACATACGCACACACACACACACACACACTCACATACACAGAGCTGAACTATGTGGGAAAACTTTTCGTGTAGTGAAAATTATATTTGCAAATTTTCACATAGTTGCAACATAGTTGATTATGCAGATGCGTGTTTAAATTTTGATTTGGATTTGGAATTGGATGTTAAGTGTTGGTCTCTGGCTGCAATTGTTAATAAAATTGTAGGCAACAAAATAAAACGTATGGATTATTGGGATTTAGACCTAGTTTTGACTCGTTAACACACATAGCACGGCCATACACAGACACACACACACACACACATAAAAGTAGCAACAACATAGCACAAATATGTGTCCAAATGTTTTTGTATTTGTGGCTGATAAATCACAGCTTATTAGCCACGCAGCTAACCAGAATAGGGTAAAAAGTCGACCATACTCTGGTTGTAAACAAGGCAAACCAAGTCAAATGTCATTGAGGGCAAATAGCAGCAACAACAACAACAACATTAAAAGGCATGAGCATTGCCCGTATGGTGCTGCTGCTGCTGCTGACCTTTTGCATAATGAAAGTAACGTTGTGGCGTCCATTTTGTGGCTTGACAAATGTTGTGTCAAATTCGGCAACATAGCCACAAAGCGCACACAACACACACACTCACACATACATATATATAAAATATATATATATATAAAGCAACATAGACGACTGACCGGACAACAACTTTGTCAACAGCTAATGGACTCACACACACACAGAGAGAGAGAGAGAGCGAAAAATTAGCCATGGTCGCACTTTTTGTAGGTGCAACAGCAGCAAAAGTGGCCACACACAACAGCAACAACAAAAGGATATGATAGAAAGCAGCAGTGGAAGAAGCAGAGCTTGATACTATGTAACAGAGACAAGGTGGCATGCCACCGCACACATGGCTCATGTTTGACTTACTGGCTACAGGAACACATAGCAGCAGTCTGAAGAGTGAATAGAGTGAAAACGAACAACAAAAGTTGAGCATGACGCCAACCGCTGCTGATGACAGCAACAATATCATCAGTGTCAGCATCAGCAGCAGCAGCAAAAGCAACAGTGGCATTGGTCAGTTGCAACATGAGCAACATTAAAAAACATTAGACCAGAAATCACTTTGCAACCACATCGTTTGTTGTGCGAGTGTTTAGGTTGCACACGAAGCAACAACCAGAGGGGGGTTGGCAGCAGGGGTGAAGGGTGTCATACGAATCCACAAAATGCGGCTTACTTAGGCAGAGACTGCTGTTCCTGCTGCTGCTGATGATGATGTTGTTTCTGTGCTCTGCTGTTGTTGTGGTGGTGGTGGTGCTGCTGTTGGTATCATTTGCCAGGTCGCTAACCAGGCCAGCCACCTAAACTGACTCCCACAACCCCTGCTAACGGCAACGCCAAACCCTCTAAAAAACAGTTGGTAGTCCTGGCAATGATTTGTTGGCATTTGCGCGCCACCAAACCAGCCTGTCGTCCAGTCAACCAACCAACCAACCAACCAACCATCCAACCAACCATCCAACCAGGCAACCAAACAGCTAGACAGTCAGCCAGAGTTGTCTAAATACCACATCAACGGGCCCAAAAAAGTAGTAGCAGTAGCAGTAGAGAGAGTAAAAGAGTAACAGCAGCCCACAGTCATCGTATTACCAAAAGGCTCTGTAAATGTAATCCTGGCAAGGATGTACCTAGGCACACTCCATTTATTTTTCACTCCTGCTCTACTAGTTGTGTAAACAAATGTAACACGCAAGTTGCAAAAGGCTCTCTTGATCCTTTTTCTTTTTTCTTTGTTGTTGTAGCATAAGACCATGGCATAGGCAGATGAGTTGAAAGTTTGGTAGATGCACTTTGTAGTCGGCTTAGAGCTTAGAGATTCAAAAGGTTGGCCAAAAAGCAGACGCCGCCAATACAATTTTTAGACTAAATGCAATTCTTCTTCTATTTGTTGTTGTATGTTTGGCTGCTGCTTTTAGAGAGCACTTTACACGCCTGTCAGCCGCCTCCAATACCAACCAACCAACCAACCAACCAGCCAGCCAGCCAAGCAGGCAGCCAGCCAGTTAGCAAAGTCTCGTGGCCAACTCATTTGCATATTTGAGCAGCAGACGCGACGGCTGAAGTTTTGCATTTGGTCCTTTTGGTTGGCCCTTTTTCTAGTGTTTACTGTAGTCTGTATGTCTGCGTCCTTGCCAGTAGAAAAGCTAATGTAAAAGTTTTGTTATTGAGGTTCCTGTTTCTAGTATTTTTAGACCAAAAAAATAAAATTAGCGAACAAAATTCTATGACCCATTAGACGGAACTCATCATCAACACAATGAAGCTTAGACTGGAATCTAATGAAGTTTTGGGCAAACATAAAGGTTATTATTATTGTTGTTGTTGTTGTTGATATTGTTGTTGTGTTTGTTTCTAGTTGCCAGTTTGTTTGCTGTCTAGAGTTTATGGCCAAGAGCTTAAATGGCCGCAAAAATTGCACAAACTATTATAAAAGGCAAACATACTTCAAGCGTAAAGGGCAATTTGTGTGCAAGTGTAAAAATCAAAATTCAAAATACAAAAAATTTTAAAAAAAAAGAAACAAATAAATAAATATAAATAAAAATAAGAAAACAATAAATAGAACAAAAGATAAAAACACACAAAAAAAAAGAAAGAGGAAAAATCTTACGCTAAATTTGAGTTGACAAAAAGTTTTAAGCAATGAATTTTGCATAAATTAAGATTGAATTGTTTGACAAAAGTCTAAGGAGTAAGTAGATGGAGTAGGAGAGGGAGAAGGAAATAGACAAACAATAAAAACAAAAAGCAAATAATATGCATTGTAAATGTATTTTATATGGAAACGACAACAACAACGACAATAAGGACAACAAAAGCAAATTATTTAAATGCAAACAACAAACAGAACACAAAATATTGTTGAATAAAATGTAAAGGGCAAATACAATTTACACACACATGAATATATGTATGTATGTGTATATATATATATATATATATATATATATGAAAAGTGCTGAGCCAAAATGACGAGGAAAAGGACATGGTAAAAAGGGTTACAGGATTTGTGTGTGTCCTAGCAACCATACAAAATCATCTCTCTTTTTCTCTTCTCCGAGAGATTCAGCGGAGGTTTTGTAACTTTTGCATGTAAAATTTTTGGATTTATGCCGAAAAATGCATAAATAACTGTTAATATTTAATATTGTTAACTTGTAAATTTTAAATGAAATATGTGTGGAGCAGCCATGTGCAAGGATGATGACGATGACGATGACGATGACGAGAAGGACAACTGTTGTTGCTGCTGTTACTACTGTTGCTTTTACTGTGGTCATGTATGTATAGAGTTGTTGGACCCTGTTGCAGTATGAATTATGCAGTTTTTAACAAAAATGCCACATGGCTGACTGACCCCAAACACAGGACATCCTTGGTTAGCTTAGTGTCCTTAACGTATACTACTATATGCATGCTACTCTCCTCTCAAAGTTAACACAGCAAAAGTTTAATTGTTTCACTTCAAAAATTATATTATTTTATTCTATTTTATTTATGTTTGTATTTTATTTCATTTTATATTCATTTATTTTATATTCGTTTATGCATTTTGCATATGAAAAGTTCATCACGCGAATTGTCAAATTTTGCAAATGACATTTGTTATTTACATCAACATCAACAACAACCATATTAACCATATACATCAACTTTTATAACTTTAAGTAACATCAATATTATATAGAATTCAAGCAACATCATTATCAGCAACATTATTATCATCAACAGCAGCAGCAGCAATCACTTTTAATGTATATGTTGCTGCTGACATGCAGCAGCTTCTGCCTAGATTTGCATAATTAAAAATATTGTTCGCTGAGCGCCTAAGAATTTAAGTGCATTTCAATTAAAAACAAGAAAAAATTTAACAGCAATACAAATCAACTCAACTGGCAGATACCCTAAACAAATATATATATATCTATACTATATATATAACTAAAATAAATGTATAAGTTTCAACTTCAATGTAGCATTTGTTCGTTTCTTGCATTTACTTATTTTGCATTTACTCGGAATTACTCTAAATTGTTGTGTGTATTTGTATGTGTGTTTGTTGTGCTTGCTTTTAAGCCATTTCCAATAGTTAAAGGGTATTAAAAAAATTGTAGTTGCATCTGGCAATGCATAAATCATGTATAAAACTCACACACACACACACACAAACACAGTTACACTGAGAGAGAGACTAAAGCTGTTCAATTTAAAACGTGTTGTGTGTGAAACAGATTAAGCGAAAGCATACAAGCACATGTATATAGCAGCAACAACAGAGAGTCCCACATACACACACACACACACAGAAGCATATATATAGTCAAAACTCACTGGATTTGGTTACCTTTTTTTTATCCATTTCTCTGCGCCTAGCTGTGAATTCAATTTTTGTTTCACGGCAACAACAGCAATAAAAACACAAACAACATTTGGTCAGTGCCTAGCAAATTTAAAACTTATAAGCACGCCATAGCGCTGAGTTGTATGCAATGGTTTTAGTTGCTGCCACAAAACTGTTGACGGTTGAGACGCACGCACGGACTGGCAGTGGCGGCTGCGGCTGTGTGTTGCGGGGCAAGGTGTTGCCAGCCAGCGCAGCTACTTCTAGCAACCCACAAAAAACACCCACAATGTGAGCAACGGCCAAAAGCCATAAAGTTTTTATTTATTTGCATTTGCGTGTGCATGTTTAATTAAATTTGAAGCGCCCGAACCAGAGCTACAGCTACAGCAACAGCAACAGCAACAACAACACCAACACCAACAGCTCCAGCTTAAACTGGAGCTGGAGCCAGCGCCAGCGCCAGCACTAGAACCAGAACCGTCGAGCCGTTGAGCCGCCCATTGACGTTCGGCTTGGTATAAAAAAATTTCTTTTTTGGCGGCCAAACACACACACACACATACAAAATACATGCAAGTTGTGGCGCCACCAATGCCAACCTCACCTGCTTACCATCTATGATATCACTCTACTCCCCACACCACACACACACTCACACACACACACACACACACATAGTACTATGAAAAGTTATGTCTAACGGCGTGTGGAGTGTAGCTCTGGTATGGCATATGATGCAGTTTACGTAACGAAAATTGAGTTGGACATGAACAAATTGCGGTTAGGTTGTTGAATTTTTCGGTTTCTATTTTTGTTTCGGGTTCTCTATATATATTTCTATATTCTTTTGCCCAAATGCACTGGAGAAGCGAGAGGCAGAGAGAGCGGGAGTAGGAGTGTAACGGGCTAGTTGTAACATGCAAATTGGAGCGTGACATGCATTTCGACAGCTTTGAAATGCAAAATTCAATGATGGTTTTTATCTTAAAGTTTAAGTGGTTAATGCCAATGCAATTGCATATTTCAAATAGTACAATTTGCAAACGATGCACACGTTGCACGTTGCAAGTATTGCAGCAATGGTTCAGTGCATTTTAAGCCTAATAGAAAAATCAGCTTAAAGTTAAGTAACTAGCTTAGAGTCTCTGCTCTCTGGCTACATATATATATGTGTTGATGATGTTCTTGTTGTTGTTGATAATGTTGATGTGCTCTTACAGGTTATTTATCTTCTAAATTGCAAGACATTTGACGCTGAAACGCTGAAGAGTAGGCAACAGTTGCGTCACAAAACACATGACAAATGATAAACAGAGACAATGTTAGCTGAAAATGCGTTAATTAAATTTTGTCTAACTGCTTGAATGCGTAGACAAGCCCCGTGGGGACATTACTGTAACAAACACAACAAACACATACACAAACATATACACACACACACACACACATGCATATACACGTCAACGTATTATATTATGTTGCCTACTTCTAAGCGCTGACATCTTGTTACGGCAACAGCTCATAAAATTTTCAGCTTGTTTCAAAGCATTTTACTAACTGCTTCAATATGCACATGCGCATATATATATATATATATATATATATATATATATATATGTGTGCGTGTGTGTTCGTTTACTGTTTGTCTTGGAGAATTTGGTGTGTAGAATTTATGCGCCTCATTAGTTGGTCCAAACCCAAGTGTTACCTTTACCTTTAACTTAGCAACACACACACACACACACACATACAAGTAGTAGCAACATCATCATTAGTCACAAGTAGCAAGTCACAGATCACTGCGTTTTCAGCGCCTAAAAATATGCTAAGCATTTGTGCAACGTCAAATTAAATGGTTTCGACCATATTTGACATATATCCACAGTTTAACCATATTCACATCTACCGATAAGAATAAGAAGGGTAAAAAAAAAAACAAAACATATGCAAAGATTTTTCATATTTACAGCAACATTTTTCAGTTGTTGAAAGGGTTCAAGTGTCTGCCAAGGATGAAAAAAAGGAAGGCCCAAAAAAGAAGAGAGTAGAAATTCAAGAAGTGTGTGAGTGTTTCGTACAAGAAACAGCAAGCCTTGCATTGATTTTTTTCTCTTCATATATCCTGTAATGTAAAACGTCAAAGGAGTATACCAGCACAGGGAGAGAGTTATACCTGAGATCGAACTATATATTAGAAATATTAGGCAAAGCTCATTTAGACCTCAATTTTGTTATAGGTTTTCAATGCTTTGTTTTGTCTGTGGCTATCCTCAAGGGTATGTTTAGTGTGGTATACCCTCTCTTTGCAATACTTTCTCATTTTTTGCGCTGACTATTTGCCAACGACGACGTCGTCGCCGTCGTCGCGGCTGCTGCGCTCATTCATTTCATTTCTCGTCTTGCGTTTTATTTTATGCTATGCTTTTCACTTTTATGAGTGTATATGTGTGCATATATGTGTATGTATATGTGTTTGTTTGTAAGTGTATATACTGGCTACCAAAGTCTGGTCTGCTGTTGCCGCTGCTGCTGATGCTATTGCCTACTTTTTATGTGTTTTTATTTATTTGCGCCGCTTTGCAATTTCAAAAAGTGTTCGCGTGCAGCCGTCCCAGACAACGAATACATAGACGCAGAGACACAGGCAGAAGCAGAGAGAAAGAGAGGCCCAAGCAAAGGCTTTAGCTTAGCCAAGTTTGTTCTTAGCCAACCAACCAACCAAGCAGCCCGCTACTGCTCGTTCTACTGCAAAAATGTTTAAGCTCATCGCATCTCAAATCTATTTTTTTTGGCCTGGACCGGGGAGGCCATCGTTCTATTTCGTGTTGCTCCGGATCTTGCGTGTTTCACTGCCTTATATTGCAAAGCGAGCATAATAAATATTTGACGCTTCATAAATCTTTAAAGAGTTGCCAAAAGCAACAGCAATAGCAGCAACAGCAGCCGCATCTACCTTCTCTCTAGGTATCCCTTTCGCCTTGGTCTCGTTTCTTATTTCAAGTGCTTGGATGTTGGATAATGGATTTGCCACTTTTCACCGCTCTACGTTTATGCTAATGACTTGGCCAGGCTTATAGCTTCTGGCTCTTGGCTGTTAGCTCTTGGCTGCTGGCTGCTAGCTTCTGCCTAGCTGCCTAGGCTGAAATCGGAAGCAACTGCGCAAATTTGACAACAAACATCAACATAAGAGTTAGCCCCAGAATAGCAGTGCTAAAGCGAGTGAATAGAGCAACAGAATGAGAGCGAGAGAAAAGGTATTTGTATAGGTAGTGTTGTACTGGCCACTTGGGAAACCCTTGCAAATTGCATGGCCAAGAGCCAGTTTGAAAATCTTTTGGCACAGTTTTCACTTGCACTTGCGCGCCGCCGTTTTTGATTTCCCCAAAGATTTGCATTAACATTTTCGGCATATACCCGAAGCACTAACTCTCTCCCCTACTTGCCACCTACACACACACACACATACACATGCAGACTACTAGAAAATTTCCCAAACAATTTAAAAGCCACACACGAATGGCATAGGACTAAGCCAAACGTTTATTTTAAGCCACAAACAACGGGCAAAGACAATAGCAGACCGATTCAACCATAAGCATATTATGCGGGTTGTTCCCAATTGCTGTTGCCCCACTAAACCCCGTTGGTCCCCTCGCTCAACTATCCCCCTTACAATACTATTATACAAATGAACTACTATTGTTTATAAACCAGATAAACTCCAGCATAAATCGTATATATATATATATATATCTAGTTTTGTCTGCGTGTTGCTGACTGTTGGAGTTGACTGACACAGACACTTCGTCGCTTTAAGGTGTTGCATGCAACTTACTGAGCGTGTTGTAGCTTAAGGTGTAAAATAATTAAAGCTTGCTTAGATGAACTAAGCAACTTTTAGCAGAGTTCAAAATTGAAAGGATTAAACTTTGCCTTTCAATCAGCTTCAATATGTGTTTAGTTTTAGGATTGCAAATTTCGTATAAAATTGCAACTTTTAACTAGCTTTGACATTTAAATAATTAAATATTATTAATTACTTATAAATTCAGTAAAAAAAAAATTAAATTTTAAATACTCTTTCTAACATTTGCAGCTCTTATGGCTTATTTTTCAATTAGTTTCAACTTTCATTAAAAACAAAGCTAATTAAAATATCGCTTAACAATCACAACTAAATTTATCTTTAAACTATCTATAATTTGTATTAAATTTGTGTTTTATTTAAAAAAGATTTTAATTTTCTTTATTTTTATATAAAATTCTATTTAAACTGCGTTTATTTTATTATTTTTTGGCTGAGAGTCAAAAATATGTATTTAATTTCATTTTTGCCTAATAAATCGTTTTATATTTCAAAGCATTTAACTAAAAGCTATTTATATTTATAAATATATATAATAATATATTTAAATCATTTATATATATATATATATATATGTAGAAGGCATATTAAATGAGTTGTCAGCTATTATGGTTGGTTGTTAAAGGTGTTTTACAGTTCATTAAAATGTGAACATTAAAGTAATGTCCTTATAGTAGTAGTTGTATTCTCTCTCTGCTGCTAGCTTCTGTTTGTTGTTAAGTGTGTTAACAGGCCTTATACGCCAGCACACTCAAACTAGCAAATATACATATATACATATATATATATAGCATTATGCTAGCTGCTTGGCTGGTTGGTGGCTTGGTTGTTGGCCAAAGGAGGCTACCTTGGCTGTCTGTCTTATTAGCGCTCTACAACGGCGCCGCTGCCTGCTGTTCATTGAGCACACGCCTCATATGCATGGGCAGCACAAGTGTAAGTTAGAGAGAGTGAGAGAGAGAAAGCAAGGGAGAGAAGGAAGTTGGGTTTTACTGCTTTAAAGTGTCTGGGTCGTCATCTTTAAGGCTGGCAGCACACAATTGCTGCATACACTTGTCCAGGGGCTGACAACTTCCGACAGTTGCCGCCCCTCTGTATGCTGTATATAGCTATTATTACGATTATGTGTACAAAAACATATGCACATACATACATATACAGGCATACATACATACATATATATATATATATATTTATATATATTTTTGTAGCCTGGTTGTGAAATAAAAACCGCAATTACCAACGAGTAAAATATATGGCAATGAGAGAGCAAATAAACCAGCGAGCCTGCCATTTTACTTTATGTGCAAGTGTGTGTGTGTGCATGGGTATGTGTGTGTGTTTGGTATGTGTATGCATGTATGTGACATAAAGCAAACAATATGGCGACACGCAACACTAAGCAGATGAGAAAGACGTTGAAAAGGGATTGGAAAAGGGAAGCCACCAAACACAATGCGACAAGCCACAACTTTGACGACTTTTGTTGTACTCCACACACACACACACTTACGTACTTATACATGAAAGCATATCACACATACGTAGCGTATTGTCAACGCTGCCACTGTATGGGCAGCAACAATGTTGCTGCAACAATATTGTCAAGTGAGCGCTTGCCACTGCGGCGTCAACATTAGTTTTAGTTGCCAACAAAAGCAACTTTAACCACAACAAAAAATAAAAGAAATGCGCACAAAATAGAATTATACCAAGGCGTCATTGTGTATGTGTGGTTTAGTGAGTTTATTAGTACATATATATATATATAAGTATTTATATGAGTGTGTGTGTGCCTGCCCTAGCACCTTTTGGTTGCACTCATTGTGCACTGAAGTGCGCGAGCTGCCATTAAGTCGCATTGTTTCGCTTTTGCGACTTTTTCTCGTTAAGCACAAAAATTGAGTAACTGCACGTGAATGAAAATGAAAACAAAGCCAGGCCACAAAACTAACGAAAAACCTGCACCCAATCTACCCCTCCCCCTCCCGCCAAACACATTGTCCTTTTGTAGAGTTGAAGCCAATCCTAGCATTTCTCTATTCCCATTTTTATGAGCAGAGTGAGTGAGTGTGTTGGCCAACAACAAATGCCAACACTAACACCAACACCAACACCAACACCAACAACAACACTAACACCAACACCAACATCGAGCAACTTTCACGCTTAAAACTTTCGCATTTCTTAACTAGTTTTTGTTATTGTTAGCCGGTTTTATTCTGTTTTTGTTCGTGCTTTTTTGGTGCTTGCTGTCGCCCTGCTGCACAAAATGCGGAAAATTAAATTGCCCTCGTTCTGGCGCCCTCTACAACTAAGAAACCCCCTCCAAAAAAAAAGACACACACACACACACACATACACACAAACAATAATTGAAATAAACACTTAAAAAGTTTGACTGCACGCTGCTAGCTTTGCCGTTGTCTTTGAGGTTTTTTTTTACCTATATTTTTCATTTTTCTGATTTTTTTTTCTTCTTTTACTTTTGATTTCGTTTTTCTTTGGACATTGAAATAGTTTTTGTTGCTTGGCTCTTAGTGCCGCGTAACATTGCAGCAGGAGCAGTTAAATTTTATTAAGCAGCTAACAAAACTTGTAACAATAGACAGATTTCTTAACTGTCTGCTGTGCTTTGTTGTTGTTTTTCTGTGTAGGAGAAACAAACAACAATAAAAAAATGCTGCATACTTTTGAGCGCTTTTATATATTTAGGAACAATTACAGTACAAAAGAAAAATTAAATATAATTAACTCATTGAAGTATTTAGGCAAAAAAGCAAAAGTCAAACAACCGCAATACTAAACACAGCAGACAGCCACATGTCCTGCAGGCATTTATACTTTACTCAAGACAATACACAACACACACACACACACACACACACACACAGTTACAACCACAGTTACAGATAGAAACAGGCAAAGCGGTAGAGAGTGAACGGTATTTACATTTTGCGCATATTTCACGCTCATTACAAGAACATCTGCGTTAAGGACAATTGACAGTATACTAAAGAGATTGATAAAGAGCAAAGGACGAAGCGATAATGTTGTCAGTGCTCTTGCCTTGACAAATACAACCAAAAGAGATGAAGCTATACGATAAATATAGTACATCTTGTTGACTGCCATACATAAATCAAGCAGCCAAGCAGCTTTTGGCTTGTCCTAGACAGAAGTTAGAAGTTGGTTAGAGCTTAAGTTAAACGTTTCTCATAGGGATTGAAAATATTACTTTAATATGAGTTAAGAGAGAATATCTTCTAGTTTAATCTTTCTTCTGAAATGAGCAGTTAACTATCTTATAGAAATTGCATCTTACTCCCACATCAAATCCCATTTTTCACTACAAATTTGAAGGAAAAATTCTGAATTATTTGTCTGGAAAAACAATCTAATTAGTACTAACTGTATGTAAATTTATTAACAAATAAATGAGGATTTTCATTAATGTTTACTTTAGTGTAATTGTTGCTGTTGTTGTAGTTGTTGTTTTGCTATTTCTATTTAAGTTCTGATGAGGACAAAGCGGGCCTTAATTAATTTGATATTTCCTTTACCATGAAAATAACATGGCAACATGGCAAAATAGCCGCTGCGGTGTAATAAGCCGCAGAATGGCACAAAGCATTTTTTTTTCTACTATTAAGCTAACACACACACATACAAACATACACACACAAAGTCATTTATGTTGTGGTGCTTTTTGTTGGTTGATTTTTTTATGAGCATTCCACGCGTTGCGTTGCAAATAAAAACCAAAAAAAAAGCGAAGAAAAAACAAAAAATTAATATCAATTTTCAGCTTTGTCTATGGACAAACTGAATTTTGTTGTATTTTATGCCACCATAGGGTATAATGACTATTAAAATCAGTATGTAACATAATAAGAACAGTACTTAAAATCAGTCCTATGCTTTTTGATAATAACATAGGGTTTAGGCGAGGATTTGTATGGAATATATATAAAAATTTATCTTTAAACAAACATTTGATACTTTTATAGGCAAGTGTCAGTTCAATTTTTGTGCCAGATTATCTATAGAGTATTCATAGTTCGTTTACTTGCAATTTGAACAGGCACTTCATGCTTTTAATATATAATCATTGCGTGCTTTTGGGCGTTATGTATGCGTCCTTAGTCCCGCCTTATTATATTACCACCAATTACTCATAATTACGCGCTTTTTTCTCACTCACTCTCTCTCTCTCTCTCACTTGTTCTCTCTATTTTTCTCATTTACCTTCTCCCTTATGCTATGCCACGTTTCACTTTGTACACTTGAATGCAATTAACTTGATTACAAGAAGTAAAAAACGTACTTTATATATTTATATATATATATATATATATGTATATAAAGCGTGTATATATATTTACTTTTTTTGGCTAAGCTCTAAGCCAGTTGCAGTGACCAGCAACAAATTGAAGGTAAACTTGTAGCATAGAAAGCCAAAAAAAAGGGGTGCTACCACATGGATAAAGTATGCCCAGGGGTGCCATGAGACCGTCAACTGATGAACATGTTGATTAGGCCTGTCTATGGGCATAGCCCAAAGCGAAAACCAGCTAGAAGAGAGCAGAAAGCAAAGAGCATAGAGTAGACAGCATAGAGAGCGGAGCATAGACGCTTCTAAAGCTGCTTTCGATTTACCTTTATTTTTATGTTTTTGCTTTTATTTTTCACTCAAATTCAGTTAAATGCCTGCGGCTTGTATCTGGGGCATCCTTTCAGTGTGTTTGCTGATGGATATTATTCCTTGCACACAGAGACACACATACATACATTGATAATAGAACATTTGGCCGCAGGACAAATTATATGTAGAAGTGGCAGGAACGACAATCAATGTCAGCAACAGGAAATTGTCAGTTGGAGGCATTTTTTTTATATTTAACTCAAACCCACAGCCTCCCCCACCTAATATTTTCCTCTTTTGGTGCTTTGCTTTTTTCAAAATTTGTTTTTATTTTCTGAATGGAATTGAAAAGCGCCAAAAGTCAATGTGACAAACGCATAGCAGAAGGCAGAAAGCAGCAGCAGTAACGATACACGCATTAAGTCTACTGATTGACAACACACAAAAAGCTGAAACCAAATCGACTAATGTTAGTGCTAACGAGATTTTCTCTCTCTAAAAGAAAATAGATATAAAAAACAACAACCTTTTACCGATGCCGCTGTGTGTTACTTTCCTTTTGTTGCCGCCAGAAAGGATACTGCCACATGCGAAAATTAATTAACAGAATAGCAGACGCTATGCGGCGATGTACTTGTAACTGCCACAAACAAGAAAGGATGGCACACAGAGTAAAATAAAAAAAAAAAATCCAAAGCGAAAGAAAAAAGAAAGTATTACAGTAGAGAAAAGGTTGCAATTACCGTTAATGAGTTTAATGCCAAAGGCACCGCCAAACGCATCTCTGGCGCCCAACGTTTTAAAAACTCGATTATATTTTTATTCCGTGGTACGTATTTTTTTTCTACATTTTTTTTTTTAGCTATTAGAAGATGGTAGAAAAGGGTATGCCCAAAGGTTAACAGAATATTTACAGTTAACAGCAGTTGGCAATAGCTTTTTGGGGGTAAATTTTCTAGGATTTTACTTGTTAAAGTTTTATAGGGTATTTCATTGTACTGCTAACGAGAGTTTTACTATTGTAGCGAACCTTTTACCTTCTCTTTTTTATTTTTTTTGATTCTCTCTTGCTAATGAGCAGCACCCGTTGCTGCTTGGCACATCACAAAGAGTTAAACTTGTCTATTTTCACTCTGTTCTTTACAGTTGACTTCATTTTGACAGCAGCAGCAGCAAAGGATGCACAAAAGGCAACGCAACAAGTTTTTTACTTTAAGTTTCTCTCCTCTACCGAATATCCTTTAGTTCTGTTAAGTGTCAAATGGAGTTGTTCATATTTTATAAAGCAAGCTATCCTTTTTATGCTTCATAATCATATGTTTTTAGGGTATTTTTAAGGGTCATACATTAAACATGTATTTTGCCTATGCGTTGTTCTATTAGACCCTTTGCATTTGTCTACTGAAATTACCCTTTTTACTTGGCACATTAATTCGTACGGGTTCACTGATTCGAAGCATCCAACCCCAAAGAGCAACCTACACCTGTACTGCTGTCATCCTATCCTGCTGTCGACTTGTCGACCTCACAACCGGTCGACTCTTTGACCAGTTCATTCAAGCATCTTTGGTAAAGGCCTTTTGCCTTGAAGTATATATATATGTGACGGGAAGAGAAGCAGAAGTTCAGGCCAGAAATGTACCGCAAAATAGCTTTAATGACTCTAAACGTTTATCTTAGCTCAAGCACAAAAAAAAATGTAGAGCTGAACAACATGAACTTTGACTTTCGATTAAGTTGTCTGTTGTGTATCTTCTTTTTTTTTTGTACTTTGTTTTCTCTATTGCCTTTTAATTATTTTTTCTTATTTTTCCCCCATTTTATATCATTTCAATTTTATTTCGTTTTATTGAATTGGCAAATGAAAGCCAATTAGTTGCATTTACCTTGTCTGATGCTGGGTGCCAGTTTAAGTGTTAAATTAATTATCTAATGGCAGCAAATACTTGACACTTTGGTACTTAGTTTCTTCTTATTGAAGTTTTTAAATAAAATTCAACTAAAGAAAATACAAACACAAACGCATAGACACACACATACACAAATTCATTTACCACATAGTTAATTATATTTGCAAAATGGTAAAAATGAATGAAATTTCAGGTCAGTTCTCAGACGCAATGCCAAGTGCTCTACAAATAGCCACTGGGTTCAGGTCAGTTGGGTTCAGTAAAGAGTAGAAGTTAGATAAGAAGAAAGGGAGATAGAAATATTGAAGTCAGACAAACATATGTGTATGTGTGTAGGCGGCAGGTGTTTGTGTGTGTGTGTGTGTGTCTGACTTGCTGTTGTGTGAAGTGCCAAGCCATTGAGCTGACCGGCTAAGATGCTGCTTGAAAATCCAGTTATAAAAATGGCCAGACAACAACTCATCCAATGCAATGAGACGACAACGGGCAACAACAATACTAACAACAACAAAAGTAGCAACAACAGCAGCAGCAGCAACAAGCAGTAACATAACAACAACAGCAGCAGCAGCACATGAGCAAATCCTTACTTTAGCAGAAACACTAGTAAGGACATGACGCCATGCTACAGATCCCGGCAACGTATCATGTGTGTGTTTGTGTGTGTGTAAAAGATGTAAGCTTAAATATTTTATAGCATTAAAGCAACAAATAAGACTCAGACAAAGGCAGTACGCCAGGACACCAAGGAGCAGTAGCAGCAGCAAACCAGGCAGCTGGCAGCAAGGCAAAGCGGCAGTCGACCAGGTAAGTGCCGGTCGCATTGAAAATAAAATTGCATAGTTTATGGCGTTGGATGCGGCTTCTACTGCTACTGCTAGTACTGCACAAGCAGCTCCTTGCTGGCCTTCAGTCTCTCTGTCCGTCTGTCCGTCTGTCTGTCTGTTTGTCTTTTCGCATCGTAAGAAATTCGATGAAATTTATTTACAGTTAAAAAGCAGACAAGTGCAAAACGCCAGAGTACTTCACTTCGCAAGGAAAAAAATAAAATAATAAAAAAAAAAAATAAGGACTCGAATCTCGTACGTGCGTGTTGTGTTGTGTGTCTGTCGTTGATGCTGCCACTGCCACTGCCACAGCCACAGCCACTGCTACTGCTGCTGCTGCTGCTACGAGTGAGTTTATTTAAAATTCAATTATGCCGCACACGCTCAACTCGATAGTAACCAAAAATATGCTTAAAACTTTAACAACTGATAGCCCTAAAGATACCCTATAATGCACACTATAAACAGCAAACAGCTAACAAATTGATTCATTAGAAAGTTTGAGCTGAACTTTAAGGAACTTTCTCTGTGTCTCTACTATCGAAGAGAAAACATATTCCTCAGGAACAGCAACATAAAATGTTTCTGCTTCTTTCATTTTAGTGGGTATTAAAAAACGCGAATGTAGTAGTGTTGTTGCTACGTTCTGCGGCAGAAACGGTGTTAAATGAATATAATAATTTTGATGTGGCACATAAGCTGATTCGAGTTGCTTTATGATATAACAAAAAATGAAAAAATTGAATTGTTTTGCCTTTGTTTTTTGTTGTTGATTTTGTTTATAATAAATATTGTTTGCTTTTCGCTTACCAAATGATTGAGTTTATATAGAAATTGTTCATCAATCCTTACCTGCAAGAGAGCAAAAAGAGAGAGAAAATTTTATTTATAATGGTATCAATTTTTTACAACTTAAAACTAAAAAACGTGGACAATTTGACAACAATTTCTTGGAATATTAGAGGTACACAATATCAAATGCAATTATATATATATATATATATATATATATATATATATATATATATATATATAAACATATATTTTGGATTCTGGTTTTACGACAATTACTAAGAAAAAAAAAAACAATTACACATCTATCGCTTAACTACGAAAATAAATAATATAGTTAATAATAATAGATAAACATAGAAAAATAATATATATAGAAAAAAATGTATATAATTTTAATGAGCTTTATAATTGTTTGATTTGTATCCTGTTACATACAAATCCCGAGTCCTTCAAAATGTATCAATTGTTTTCTATACGCAATCTGATACTTTTCCTTTTCTTGACAAAAATATCCTTGGAGCACATAATGAGCTACATTTTCTAGGCTGAGCTACTGCCACGGTGCGTATCATTTTCAAGGTCTCACTTGCAATCAAATTATAAAGAGTAATTTATGCTGTTGCTGCTGCTGTTGCTGCCAACAGCCAACAGGCAATAGGCAACAGGCAACAGCTAACAGCTAACAGCCAACAGGCAACAGGCAAGAGCCTAAAAGCCTACTTATAATTTTAATATCATGACACCCAAAATCTTGTTTAAGAAATCTCAATTATCTACTTTTATTGATTTGCATGAGAACAGCAGAGAAAAGGAGAGCAAGAGAGAGAAAAGAAACAAGCAACAGGACCAGAAATTGGTACAAGATATGAACGGGACACAACAGAGCAGGAGATGAAGCATAGCACAAGGCACAGATGGGTAAACAAGGACCAAAGTACTCGATCCTGATTCTATTTACGCACCATTTTCTGTTGCTCTGCAGCTCAGTTTCGCTTTCCATTTTCTTTTCTTTCTTTTTTTGCAAAACCAAACGACGAAATGTGAAAAAAATGCACGAAAACAATTACGATAAAATATATATAAATATATATATATATATATGTCTATAGTATATATATATAAATATATATGTATGTATTGGATAAGTAGGTTAGGCAAGGTTGTCGGGGTGGTCTTTGACAAGCGCTGAGCACGGATAAAAGCAAATTATGATAACAATAAAGATTTAACTAGAGGAGCTTGTGAAGTGGCAGGCAACAGCAGCAGCAGCAGTTGAGGCAACATTAGAGGCAGCAGCGGTGGCAGCGACGTTGGCGGCATGCCGCTAGACACAAAGCCTTGCCCCTGCTCTAGCCGCTGCTGCTGCTACGGACCCTGTGCTCGACCACGAGGGCACATAGCGAAACAAGGACAATTTAAATAGACATTTATCTTGCCGAACGACAGCGCAGGTTGTACACACACACACACACACACACACACACACACACATATACACACACACGTGCCGTTGTCTATAACAAAATTACAGCATTGCGGCTGATCCATGACGATGATGATAATGTGCGGGTTGCTTCTCATAGTCAAGACAAGCAGCAAACTGAGCCACCCTCTCAAGTTCTAGCAGCTACCTTACTCTACACTTCATCTACTCCAACTCCTACTCAACTCCCCCCCAACCACTTCCACTTCTACTTGATGCGTTGAACGAGAGCTGGTTCAGTTTTCTTTTTTTTTTTGTTTGATTTTTATTTATGCGCTTTCTTCGTGTATTTTGCTTAACAAGAACATCAACCGCAAAATTTTCGGACGCGTTCCCATTGCCTTTTGCTTGTCTAGCTTCCAGTGATACTTGGGCTCGTTACGGCATATACCCAGCACACAGTTAACATGGCTAAAATGAAGGATATAATGGACTTGTACCATTGAGCCAACCAATGGTACAAAATAATTGATGCTTCTTAAGGGTAAAGAGTTCACTTGCAGTTTTCATCGTATATTATTATAGAATTGCTGGAACTTCTCTATAGGGTATCTTATAATCGTATCATATTGTCTCTGTTTTCTTACTTTTTCTTATCCTGCATCTTTTACTTATTGTTGTTGTTGCTGTTTCTGTTTGCTGTTTTTATTTTCTTTACAATTTTTGGCTTGGCAAATGTTTTTCAAAGCATAAAAATACTTTTACATTAACTTGTTCTAACAACACACACACACACACACACACACACACACACACACACCCTGTGACTCACACTCTCTCATTCATAGCCACAAAAAAGTTGTAGACAAAAAAAGCAAAAAGAAAAAAATTTTACTTTCATTTTTTTTCTTCTTCTTCAGCTTTCTTCTACATTTTGAGTTGCTTTTAGCTCTCAACGACTTTGCCGCCGCTTGCCGGTTGTTCCCTACTTTTAGGAAAAGCGAAAGTAGCGCAAGAAAAACAACAGCAACAGCAACAACGACTTGCAACAAATAGCAACAACAACAATAGGCCATGTAAAGCGAGCCACGTTATGGCAAGTGTGTGTTTATGCGAAAACTTTTCTCCCAAAAAACAAAAACAAAAACAAGGAAAAAAAATTCGAATCAAAAACAACAAAAACAAGAGAGAAAAAAGAAAACCAAAGTAAAGTTATGCTCCCCAACTCTTCAGTCCTTTAGTCCTGCCAAAAGCTTCCTATATCAACATCATTTGCGTTAAGTGGTTTGAAAGGAATGCGTCGAAAAGTCGACTTTCAGTTCCAGCTAGTTGCCCCCCCGCGCCTAATGCGTTTCTCTAACTGTCATTGACTGGCACAACTAGGCAGCATATACAGGATATTCAGGATAACAGTTTGGCAGGCAGACAAGCTGGCAAGCAGCAAGACAGGCAGACAAATGCCAGTGTCTATTAAACTGCAATAAAGGATAACTGGCAAGGCGCCAACAACAGTGCCAGGCGCAACAGGACCTTAACCAATTGTGCTGCCAGCTGCCAGTTGCCAGTTGCCACTTGGCTACGCCTAATTGGCTGTTGTTGCTGCCCAATTGTTGTTGCTGCTGCCAATGCTGCCTGTTGCCAAAAACTGTTGCATGCTTTAAGCAGAGGACTCGGCCTAATAAAATTTGCTGTGCCTGACACAATAAAGCAAAAGCCAACAAAATAAATAAAATAAAAAGCAGAATCCAAAGCATCTATAGATATAAAAATACACACACACACACACACACTCACACACACATATACTAGGAATTTGCCCATATTTCATGGCGCTCTACGTGCTGCGATTTATACATATATATTTTTTTTTGCCTAGGCAGAGCTTCAGGAGTCGGGCGCACACAGAGTGTTGAGGGTAAGGAAGCCACGTGCCTGCCTGGCAGCCTTTTTCACCTTCTATGCAGCACTTTGTATAGATTTTGGTCATATCGATAGCACAAACACACACACATATACATATATATATATATATATATATGCACATAAGCGAACGTATTTACTTTTGTGTGTGATGTGAGAAGAAGTGTGAGTCTATGTGACTCTGTTTGTGTGTGCTTGAGTGTGTGTGTGTGTGTGTGTGTGTGTGTTTTGGGGGGGTATCCTTTTTATGGCTGCTAGCAAAATTTATGATTTCCATTCATACGCTTTTGCTTTGTTTAAAGGATTTGTGCTTTGTGCGACTCGTTAGGGTTCGGTAATTTATACGCATTAAATTTGTGCGCCAATTAAATTTGCATGAGAAACCAAAGCTGACCTAATAATAACAGTAAGTACAACAAAAGCGTTTTCCTAAATTATGGCAATTAAATCAAATTAAATATAGACAAAATCTGGCAGCAGCCATGGCCATGGCATGCTATCCTGGACATCCTGTGTCCATTCTAGCGGACTGAGCACCAGCTGTGCAAGGATATCAAAGTTCAAACGTTGCTCGCACAGTAAATTAACTAAACAAAGTTGTTGCTGTTACTGCTGCTGTTGCTACTACTACTGCTGCTGCTGCTGCTGCTGCTGTCAATGATAGGAATAATGAACAACCCAAGCAGGACAACAACATTAAATTTTCTAGTGCCTAACAACAACAACTAGACAAATAGCTAAGCATCGACAAGGCTAAAGTAAATTGATTTGCATAGCAACCCGACTATGAACTTCAAGTTGCTCCTTACATTTCTCTCTAAGCTCAAATCAGTAGGTGAACCTTCCTGCTTCCGATTTGTATTCAACTGTGGAAGAGGGGGAGTGTAGACGGGGGTAGCTGCTGTACTTCAAAATCGTAAAGACGCTGTACGCTAAGCAGTTAAACTATTTGAGGCAACAACAGCAACAATGTTGGCATCTATGGCAACTTGAATTTAACTTCTCCAAAACCCCCCAACTCATAAGTAGCAAATCCACAAACTTACTTGCCTCAGTATAGACACACACCCACACACACCACAGAATCCCACAGCCCGTATGCTGCCGCAGGCTGAAGTGTCAAAGACATGGTCTGAGCTACACAAATGTTGACAAGCTAATGAAATGTGAGCAGGTCCTTGGTAATGGGATGCTGCTAATGGTAGGAGTTATATAGGAGTATGAAGAAGGGAAGTGGGTACAAGTACATCCAAAAATTGATACACTGTCGCAGTTGAATAATCATTCCTTGAATAAGCTTTCCTGTTACTGATGAACAACTGTCGCTACTGACAATGTCAGGAACAAGTCTCATGGCCATTCGAATCCTGTCAGCTGAGCTTCAAAAACTATGGCAGACTGAGTGCTCAAAGCGACAATTGCCAGGACATTTGCTTATGCTAAACGAAATTATAATGAAATCAACTATAACAACTCAAAGTCTTCTATGTATATATATGAAGGCTAACGCATCATAAGTTGAGAGGAAATTATATAGGAAGGAAAATTGTGTAGGTTTAGAAATTGAAAATCTATCGGACAGGACTCGGGCACTACTCATATGTCAATTTCAGCACAAGGATCAAGTGAGGAGGTTCAAAAAGCATAATTTGCGAGCGATTGGGCCACATGTCCAAGCAACGAAACCAAATGAGCGATGTATTGGCCAACTTTTACTGTTTTAACGAGCATCATGTATCATAATACATATATAGGCAGATAGAGTGAGCGAGAGAGATATAGAAACTGCCAGAGGACGAAAGGATTCTTAATTCAAAACTGAATTCCAAACAATTTGCACAGTAAACTGTGTTGGTCGCCCCAAAGACATAAGTGGTAAATCACATCAATATGTAACACACAGGCGAAAGGATGTTTATCTAAAGGACGACGTTCAATAGTAACAGCAGAAGCAGTAGCAGCAGCAATATACAACTAGAAAACAGCACATCTATCCATATCTCTACATATACACATACACACATATATATATAGACACACACAGGACCGGGTTACCATTTGCTATGCAATTTTACACACTTGACCATTAAACGTAGCCATTGGGAGCAGTTTGCATGGCAATGAAGCCAACGGGCAGGCAATGCCACCGCTGGCTAAAGAAACAGTATAAAAGCTAAGCCATAGTCGGTCAACTTGATGAAGTATGAATGATTACGTCAGGATAACAGCATAAAATTGAAGGAGCAACAGAGCAACAGAGAAGGAGACATGAAACTGCTACAAAATAGAAATAGAGAAACAGATAGAGAAAGCGATTATTGTGGCTTGAGTTGGATATAAGCAAAAAGCATACGCGTGCTTCATCTTTATACACATTGAAAAGGTGTAGTTGACTGTAAAAACTTCAATGAATAAATTTCTCCTTTTTTTTCTCTCTCTCTTTCTTCTAGGGTCATCTTGTAAATGGGCATAAATAAGACACACATTTGGTCAGATATATGTACGCACAATCACACACACACACACACACACACATATACATATAGAAAGAAATGATAGAGAGCAGCAAGTAAATTGAACGAAATGAAAATTCTCATAAATTTACATATGAAGAAGAGGCCCACAAAATATTGTAATTGAGCGTTCACTTTAGCTCCTTGAAGTAGGCAATAGAATTTATGTGTTAGCTATTAGAGAATGGTTGATGGTTGGCTTATGTTGGTATAGTGGAGACAAAAGCGTGTGCTGTAGGCCAAGTTAACTGCCAGCCATTTAACCCATTAAATTCGCTGGCTTTTACAGTCATTTTGAGAAGTTCCCAAAGAAATCTGTTGCCTGTGGCAGCAAAATTAAATAAAGAAACCTCATGACACTTGACGATTTGTCATGTTGCCACAATAAAATGTCACATAGTCAAAAGAATGTTATACACACACACACACACACACACACCGACACACACATAGACACAAAAACAAACAAAAGAAAAAGAAAAAGAAAGAAAGAAAGAAGATTCTATGAAATTATGACAAACTGTCTCAAAAATGCTGAAAATACTGTTAACGTTTTGAGTGTGCCAACAAACAGAGTAAAATAGTCGAAGTAGGAGAGGAAAAAGCTAAAGCTTGTCCATAAAAAAAAAAAAAAAATGCCAGGAGAAAATGAACTGAAGCTGAAGCTGAATCTGAATCTTTTGCCTTTTGTTGACGAACGTGGCGTATGAGCAATGTCTGCTGATGAAAATGATGAAACAGCACAAAAATATGCCAAGAGTTGAGAGCTTGTCGTATGCTTAGGTCAGCGGGGCGGGTGCTATAAGAGAGCGGGGGGTACTACACTACTCTGCATGCAAATACAATGAACTTGACTTGGGCAGAGAGCGCCAGAGAGGAAGAGGGGAAAACGAACGAAAGAAAAAAAGGAGCAATTGTTGTTGGGGCTGCATTTATGAGCATAAAAAATTGGAGCCGGCACATTTGTCGCATTTACACACACAATCAAACTTGTATTTGACTATATATATACGTATATATTAGTGTGTGTGTGTGTGTGTGTGTGAAGTAGAATCGTTTAAAAGGCAGCAAGACGACTAGTGACAATGGCTGTGCAATGGCAATTTTTATTATTTCTGTTGCTTTTTTTTGTGTGCTTTGTGCCCTGGCCATATTTTTTTTCTTACTACAGCCCATCTCTTCCCTCGCCCGGCACTTTTAGCCAGTGAAAATTGCGCAACTCATCAAAAGTCAGGCATTTTTGGCCAACTAGTGAACGTCTAGCCGAATGCCATTCAGGATTTCTTCGCATAAGCTAGCGTTAAATTTGATGTTGACAAAGGTGACAATTGCCATCAGGGGCAGTGGCTGTGGCAGTGGCAGCTTGAGTACTCTTCAGTTATAGTTTCTGTTGCAATTTCAATGCTCTACCAGTTGATGCCACAAATTGAGACATTTAATAAAGTGGAGCTGTTAAAACTGAACTGAAACCTAACTGACATAACTGACAGAGCGCAACTGTTCACTGACTGACTGACTGACTGACTGACAGGCGGTACATCTCTGCCTCGTTACGAAAAGGGCATGCCACAAAATTGGACATAAACATGTGTTTACTGCCAAAGTCAAATCAAAACTGCTACAGACTGAATATACACACGCAGAGACACATATATATACACACACACACACACATAGGAGACATGGCATAATCGTATGCATATAAAATATTTAATGCCTGCTCGTAATCAGAAACTGCATCAAGTTTATGCATAATGAAGGCTTTAGAAATTATGCACAGCGACACATTAATTAGACTTAAGCAGACAGACAGCAGATAGTAAAATTAACAGCTAGAAACCTGTATCCTTGTTCGTCCTAGTTTGCTGTCTATTCTTAAAATCATCTATCATCACAACTCATTGCAAAAACTTCAAAATGCATTCAACATTCTTTTTATTAATTAATGCAAGACATCATTGCAGCAGCAGGAGGTTTTTTCCCAACAACTTTTCGACAATTTATTTTTCGCCAGAAAAAAAGGAAAAATTAATTTTCCAACCACTGCAATCTGCCGCACAACAAGTACTACAATGCCAGGAGCAGGTTGTGTTATCCTGCTGTTGTTTGCATATGCCAAACTTTAGTTAATGTAATCAGCTGCGCCCTACACAGATTTCTTTTGCTCTATGTATGTGTCAGTGTAGGAGAGTGTGTGCGTGTGTGTGTGTGTGTTGGTTTGTTTGCTTGCGCGTGTGTGAAAATTTTGTTAACTTCAAACTTAAGCCCTAACATTATGAGTTGCACGCGTTGAAGCGCAACACACGCTGCAGTTACGCTGCTGCCAACTACCTTTTTTACCCCTCTTTAGACTTATCTGTTTTCTGTGTGTGTGGCGTGTGTAGTTTATGGCAGGTTGCGCGTAATTTGGAGCATGAAAATGCCTCATGCTACCAGCAGCAGAATCATCTTTGCCAGCGGCACAACAAGCAGACACACACACGCACACTTGCACATGTACAACCCATAGTCATATACCATTTGTACAACCATTTTCGGCTTGTGATGTGCAGTAACAGCAGCAGCAGCACATTGCAATTTTCAGCTTGCCATATGCAGCAGTAGCAGAAAGAACAGAGAAAACAGTAAAAGAGACAGAGAGATATGTAGATAGATCAACTACCATGGTCCAGTCCTCGTTTCGTTTTGGTAATGTAAAACGTAGTAAATTGAGTTCATTTGCTGCCTGCAGAACTCATCATTAGTATCGCTTTTCAGCGTACACATGCTGCATGTGAATGAAGCAAATAGCAATGTGAGACCCAAGTACAAGCAGCATGTTTGCTTTACACACACATATATATATATAGATAAGCATACATGTGAACACGTTAGGATGTAATAATTACTTGGCTTGAGGTGTGTTTTCAACTCACTCAACAGAAAACAGAAACTTTGCGCACAACTTTTTAGAGCATACTTCGCGGCGCTGCGTTGCCTGCGTGTTGCTGGCCAAAACTGCCTTACTACTACAACCTGCCTGCCTGCCTGCCTGCCTGTCCCGTCTTATTCTAGCTGACTAAGTGAGTATTAGTGGAAATTTAATATTGCAATTAATACAGCAACAAAGTGTGCATTGCATATTAATAAGTTGCTGCTGTCGTTTCTAGTTTATACTCTGGTTAGTTGTAGTGCAACCCCCAAAAAAAAGTTGGTCAAAGCGACAGGGAGTTGTTAAGAGTTCAACGCTGGATTAGTTTATACAACACATATACACATACTCATACACCACATACATATATAATGTGTAGTAGTTGTAGTACACACTACGTTACACTTAAGGGCAAAGGTTTGCGCTCATAAATGCCAAAGTTACAACCCTGTAAGTTGGCTTAGGGTTGAAGAGCGTGTCAGGTTTTAATGGTTTTCATACAAGTCGCGCACACTCATACACACATACATACACACACATATTCAATATTCATATTCATATACATATTTCTACTCATATTCATTTTCATATTCATAATCATAATCAAAAGGAAAATATTAAAGTATTTAATGATTTAACTATGCTGCAAATAAGTTTTGAGCCCCAAAATAAAAGTATGCGCTAACTTTTTTAATGCGCTTTGCTGCGTCAGCTTAGCTGCAAAACTTAATTCATGCTTTCATCCTTTACGGGTTTATTTCTACCATTTATATATACGTATGTATTTTTTTCTCTGCATTTTATTCCATTTCTCGTTTAGTTCTTTGGTTTACGTCACGCCGCCTTTTCAAAAGGAAATCTTCTATTTTTTATGGCAATGGCGACAAAAAACTATTTGTGCAAACAACAAAGAAAACTTGCAAGCGCAAAAAGGAAAATCATCATCAACAGCATCAACAGCAGCAACAGCAGCAACAGCAGCAACTGCAACAACAACAAGTGAAATGCAGCCAACTACAAAAGCGCAACAAAAGCAATTTAAATTTGGCTAGCGGCAACTGAGCGTTGGCCAAGCGAACACAAATTTCATTTCATAGCCAAACGCTGAATACTCTGTACGCATTTCGAATTGATTAAACAAGAAGGGTATACAGGACTTACTCATAAGTCAGTTTGTTATAGTTAAAGGAAAAACTTCAACTTGCAACCAGTAAAAGTTGTACAACTTCATATAAAACTGCAACAGCAGCAGCAATAGCCTTTTACAGGATATATTATAGTCTACTACACAGTTTTGTTTTAGTCTCCTTGCTGTTTAGTCATAACTTTTTAATTTGTTTGTCAGCGACAGCAAGAAAAGTGTTGCCAGCTCCTTGATGCCTGTTGCAATACAAAAATGTACGCTCCCATTGCCTGATTAGCGCAATTGTATAAAATGTGGCACTCGACACATACTATAACAGAGACAAATAAAGACACAGACACATACATACATACATACACACACACAGGCAGAGACATTCAAGCACACATAACTGCACATAGAAGTAATTGTGTGGCAGGCCCATAAAAGTGTGCTATGATTTTCAATAGCCCAAAATCGATATGGCCCATTCGATAGATGCTGTACAAATCATTCAAAGCATTTGAGTTTTTGAGGCCAGGACGAGCTTTTGATCAATGCTAAAATGTTCATCGTACATGTCCCTAGGGTTGATTTATCTATTTAATCGACAGCAGTTTCCCATGGAGTTATGTTTTAAGGAGGCATTGAATGGGGGTCTGAGGAATGGGAAAACAATGGGGGGCGGGGGCAAGGGAATGATGCCCAGAGCCTGTCAATATTTAAAACGTTGTCCTCGTTCGTTGCTTTTACAAACAGCAACAACTGAGCCCTGTCCCCTGTCCTATGTCCTTTACTCTGTGCTGTGCTGTGCTGCGTGCTTAACAAGAGTTTATTGAATTTTATTTTCTCATCTCAATTTGATGTGCGTGTACCATACCCCCCGACCCGCTGCTACACGCACCATCCACCCACTCAGGCATGCCTGCTATTACCTTCCACGCCCTTCTATATAGTGATTTGGGGTGGACAAAATTTTCTTGACAATCGCCTTATACTACAAACATCTACTTTTTTTTGCCAACAGATTGTGTGCCCTATTTATGAAAGATGTCGAAGAAGCAGGAAGAGGGAAGAAAGAAGGCAGAAGCTGAGGTAAGCGCGTTATGGATAGATGGAGGGGGGAGGAGGAGGTCATCATCTAGTGCATTTAAATTTCAAATTATTTTATTGTTGTACGTCCACCAAATAATTGAAATTTTAGTTAGAAAATACTTTATTTATTTTTTATTTTAAATTTTTATTTTTCATTTTGTTTTTTTTTTTTGCTGCTCGCTTGTAAATCGCATATTAAAAAATTTTCAGGAAAATCTCTACGCAACCAGAAAAGTTTTATACGCCGTGTACTCTTGTTGACTGTTGGCCAAGTTTTCCGATTACGGATTAATGTAATTTTATTTACGCTATGGACAAGCACTTTATATATATATATATAAATACATGTATATATAGTCATATTTGTTATATATACTTGCAGCTGTTGACCCCACCAACTCTCTTTATACATTCCCATCCCCACCACCCCTTGGGCTCTTCGTTTGACAGCGGCGTTTCAAAGTTTGATGAATTTTTAAATTTAAAAAGTTTATTTGTGCATTTCTAAGTTGGACGTTGGCTTATTAGAAAGAAGTGCAGGCCGGCATAAATATAATAAAAAAAAAAAGAATATATAAAAATAAATAAGAAGATATAATAACAGGAGAATCAGTGTTATCTCCTCCTCATAGTAGCCCCTACTACCTAATCTCTAGCTCCAACCTCTACCACCACAAGGCATACAGCACTTCAAAGTCAGGAAATGCTGCGTTGTTTGTGTCGGCTTTGACACTTTGTTGTTGTTGTTCTACTTGATGTTGTTGCTGTTGTTGTTGCTGCTGTTATTGTGGCTGTTGTTGTTTACAAAATTGTATTTACACTTGGTCACAAAGTGAAGTATTTTTTTGTGTACAAAATGGAAAATTGCGTGTATTAAACGCAGATTTTTATTTACCAATGGTTTGTTATATGTTGACTGATATCCAACCAACAAAAAGAAACAACAAAAACAAAAAAAAATACGTATTATTATTAACACCTGAGGGCTGAAAACAAATGTAATGACACCATTATATATATATATATATATATATTTATTTATATATTATTGAAGTCAACATATAGCAGAAAAATGTGAAATTTCTTGTGCCAGACTCAAACAAAAGGCACAGTTAACAGTTCTATACAATTACGAGTATATCCTTTAAAAGGATATCTTGCTTTTATTCATTATATCCACTAATTATTTAAATGTTCTACAATATGACCAAAAAACAATGTCAATGATTATTTGTCAAAATGTAAAGGACAAGGCCTAAAGCTGAAAGCGACAACAATTGCATTGACAGTCCGATAATTGGCATAAAGTGTTCAGATATATATATAGATATATATATAAGTATAATTGTTGATTTGATTTGGATTTGAATTGAAATGAATTGAATTGAAGTGAAATTGTTTTTGTTTGATTTGATTTATATATATAATGTGCTTGTTTTGGCTTTTTGCCAGTTTCATGCCATAAAATGTATTGTAAAACATTTGCAACATTTGCATTTGTTAACGTTTTGATACAAGCTTCTGTTGCGTTGCATGCCTCATGTACGAAATTATGAAATAACAAAATGCAAAACATATTTTCATGTTTTATGGCCCGCAGCAAAGCAAGCAACATCTCTGTTGCAGTCGCTCTGGATGTGGCAGTGGCAGTGGCAGTGGCAGTGGCAATGGCAATAGGAAAATAAATTCAGTGCAAAAAGGTTTAATGGATTTCATTTGGATTGCGGGTATATGGTCAAGTGTCTGTGTCTGTTTATATGTATATGTGTTGGTGGGTATCCCTGTGATAAACAAAATCAATTACAGATAATTGCCGATGCAATTGTTTGTTTGTTTACTCTGTGGACGGCATATAATAGAGTCATTTAGGAGCAGTTGAAACTTTAATGATATACAGCATACTCCATACTGACTCTGACTCTGACTCTGTGTGTGTGTGTGTGTGTGTGATGTGTGGTGTGTGCACAACAAATCGATAATAATGCGAATGAACACACGAATAAAAAATGTGACCAGCATAGCAAACACACACACACACACACATACATACACATCAGTTAACTACCAGTTAGCCACAAAAGCTTCAGGCAATTCGCCTCTGACTGTTCAACATGCGCATTTTTATGTGCAACTTGCAACAATTTGCAGTGACATTTTCAACGCCAACTAATCAATATGGGCGACATATGGCCAAGTAGAGTTTAAACCATATATTATACATATATATATATGAAGACAGGGGTTAGGGTTTAAAAGGTTAGGGAGGACCTTACCACGTCAAGGCGCAAGTGCACGTCAAACAATTGCGGTTAATGTTCGCATGTTCGCGATATTTATGACTGATAAAATAATAAACTGTGCAACTCTAACGGTACTAACAAAACTAATGGTATTTACGGAAAGCGTCAAACAAAAGTTGCCAACCACCAAAATAAAAAAAAAAAAAAAATAATAAACTCCAATGTTGCAACATTGAGGCCAAAAAGTTGTTAGGCAACATTTTCAACTATTAATGAGTTGCATCCGTATAGTTAAAAACTGTTAACTGCAAGCAGTAGTTAAAAATTTAAGCCACAAAACTTTACAGTTAATCCATTTAAAGCTAACTCGTAAATAACTGATGAATCTGCTGTATTCAAGCAAAAGTTCAGATAGCTACAGTTTATGCTGTAAATATCAAGTATACGTAGCCAGAAATATGTACAATAATTAATAGAAATTGAATTATATTTAATATAATATATTTTCTGTTTTATAAAACAATTGAAAACATGTTGCAAGTTATAAATATTTTACTGTTAATGCCACATTGATTCAGTCTAGCTTAAGCACCCTCGACAATACTTTTCAAAAGAACTTTACAGTTTGCTTAAGCAGCAGCCAAAACTTTTGTCTACTGAAAGTCATCAAACTTTCAGTCAGTTTTACAAATTATAGAAAACCTTGTATACAGCCCAAAGCATCCTTAAAGGATATTCCGGCTATTGCCGTGTAGATTTATCATAAATATCATAACAAATTATGCTGAGTATCCTTTTCCAACCTTTAGAAATCCATGTCTTAAAACTGATTTCTAATAGATTTCGATTAAGTTTTTAGAATCCAACGAGCAGCCACAGGATCTATGCGAAAGTATAGTAGAGCTATACGAGCTGTCAATTGAGTGTGCCACACACTTAAGTACTGCCCCCCATTTGCACAGTTAAGACAAATTAAAAAGGGAGCAGGAAAGTAGAAAAAAAAGGGCTCTACCATATTATATATATTTATATAGTCTGCAGAGTCATCCCACAAGCCACAAAAGTTCGATACTCATCAGTATGCCAGTCGCATGGTCAAGCGGTTGCACATTATTTTATTACGCACAATTGAGTCGCCCGATGTCACGCCCATCTGATGGGCAGCAGCACAAATACCTTTACACACACACGTGTGTGTGTGTGTGTGTGTGTGTGTGTAAGTGTAAGCCGCCCCCACTTGGTCATAAAAACAATGAGGGAGGATAAGAAATAAAAAAAAGGGCAAAGCGACACAAATCGAGTAGCAAACAATTGGATTAGAATATAAAACGCTGATACTATATGTATATATATATACATATGTACACATATAGTTACATATATACATCTATATATATATAGATATATATATAATTGATATAGATATGCGTAAAGTTTCAGTGGGAAATTGTATATTATAATTAAATACTGTATAATTATTGAGACAATTATAAATGCTTGGCAAATCTAAGGAATTTTCATGGAAAAGGAGCTGAAACAGCTGCAAAAATTACATAATATATATGCATATGTATGTAAACATAAGGTATATGTATTATATATGTATATAGTAAAGGTTCATTCGACTTCTTTTTAACAGTAACTGAATAAAAAGTAAATAAATCAAAAGACTTAAAGCTAAAATTTTAAGGTGCTTATGTTTTTAAGTAAAAGTATATATATATTAGGTATAAATATATGTATATAATATAAATAGAAATATGTATATATATATAATATGAATATATAATAAATCTAGATAACAACTAAGAGTATAACTATTTAGCAGCTAATAACAGTAACTACAACGTATTTACAACATCAAATGATGGGCAGAACTACTCACAGGAAAAGAAGACACAAAGAGAGAGTGGGAGAGACAGATAGAGAGGAAGCGAGTTAAAGTTAGAGTGTGATACTATATGGTACGGTGTGTTAAGCCAGAGATCGTTAGTTATGTGATTGTGTAGAGAGTGAGAGAGATATATAAATAAATAAATAAATAAATAATAAAAGTGTTAGAGAGAGAGAGAGAGAAAGATTTCTAGACTACTGCAAAAAAAGAAAGAAAAAAAGTTAAAAGTTAAAATCTCAAAAACTACTATTTGAGAGAGTTATCAAAAAAAAGTTAGCAAAAAAGATAGAAAGAAAAAAAATATGTGAAAAAAAAAGCAGAAAGATTACTTTTTTTTTTGGTGTTGTTGTTAAATTTCATTTGGAATGCAATGTTTTATGTTTTTATGTTGTTAGCGTTTTAGTGAAAACACACACAAACCTTTTTAGGAGAAGATAAGTGTAGTGAAGTTGGCGATGGCATAGAACAATCAGAAGATGCAGAGCTGCAACCGCTACTGCCGCTGCTGCAACCAACGGCATTGGCATTGCTGGCATTGGGATGATGAACGGCAGGCGGTGCTCCTAGCAATGAGGCGAGGCGACTGCCGTCACCATAAATGGGCAGGCCTATGTCGTTGGCGGCAGCGACGGCGGCGGGCTGCTTAGTAGTAGTGGTGGTAGATTTGGTAGTAGTTCTAGTTACATCACATAGATTAACTGTATTATTTACATTGTTGTTCGGGGTGGTTGCCGCTGAAGTTGGTGTGGCGGCTGTGGCAAACATTGCGGTAGCAGCTACTGCAGCAGCTCCACTGCAGGCCGGTATTATTGTGAGCGGTGTTGTTGGTGCGGCAAAATACTGTGCACCGCCTGGTGGCATGCCAGCTGTGGCGTATTTTGTGGGTGTTGCTGGTGCAGCGGCAACATTGTTAACCTGCAATTGCATATACGTCTGCATCATGGCGTGTGCCGCCTGTTGCTGATAATGGAATTGCTGCTGTTGCTGCTGCTGATGTTGTTGTTGTTGTTGTTGTGCCTGATGTTGCTGTTGTAGTTGATATTGTTGTTGGTGTTGTGCCTGGTGGTGTTGATGTTGTTGGGCGGCGGCTGCAGCAGCTGCCTGCTGATGCATTAACATGGCCTGTTGCTGATGATGCTGCTGCTGTTGTTGTTGCTGCTGCTGTTGGGTATGTTGTTGCTGCACGGCGACGACGCCACTCTGCGGGAACATTGCAGTTGCGGCACCACTAGGATAGGCCTGAAAAGCGCCCGCTGCAGCGACAGCGGCAGCTGGATGCTGCAGGTGCAGATGATGGTGATGCGTAGGTGGCGGTGCTTGCAACAGTTGCATTTGCTGTGCGTGGTGTGAATTGATGCGCTTTCAGATTATTTTCGTATATTCTAATTTTATTTTGGGTTTTTTCTACTTATTTTGAAGTTTGGGTTTCAGTTTTGCTTTCTGTTTTCTAACTTATTTTTTTGGCTGATTTTGGCAAATTGTCGCACTTTTTTTTTTTTTGATATATAAAAATCAAAAACGAACACAAAAACAAAACAAAAAAAAATAAACAACAGTTCCAATTGTTTAAACAAAAAATTTTAATATATATATATATATTTATATTCTCAACAAAAAATATATAAAATTTAGTTCAACTAAATTAAGAATCCTTCGAATCAACCAGCATTTACCTGTACAATATTACCTATAGATCATATAAATTATAAAGGATATATTCTTGGTATTCGACTACAGGTGAAAAATTGCAAAGTTGCGTGGCAAAATTAGCGTTTAATACGAATAGTATTAAAAGTGAATTTGTGACTAAGTATTAAAGCAGCTTTAATAGATGTGAAGGACAATAGACAGTTAGATTAGATAGACAGAGAGAGGCAGTTAGAGATAAGTTAAGTAAAAGAGAGTGAGAGAAGTAGTTTAAATAGTTAAAGTAAAAACTACAATTGATAAATGAAAGAGAAATAGATAATAGACAGAGAGATTGAGTGGAGACAGAAAGTAGATAATAGAGTAAACCAAAACCAGAGCATAAAATATAGTTAGCAATAGCAATATATATATAGAGAAAGATAGAAGCTTTCATAGTTTATAGAGAGAAGAGTTAAGCTAGTTTCAAGACCATTAGAGTAGAACTCGGGCTAGCAGTTTCTGTGTTGTAGAGTATATAAGTTTAAGGCTTAAAGTCTACGAGCTAAACAAAACAAAAACACATACACACACACACAACCATAACTGCAGCTCAGCAAATGAAACTGAAAGGAAAATCTGGCAAAGGCTGCAGCATGGCGTAATATTTGGAGTTGAATGTCAATGGTTAAAAATATAAACTAAAATTAATTAAATAAAATAATAATATTATAATAAGTGTATATACATTAAATATAACAAATAATAAACTATATTAACTAAATAAATATATAAAATTAATATAACTTAAGAAATCAATATATCTAACTTAATTTGAATAAACTTCTTATATACAAGAATAATATAACCATTGACATTAGATTTTGAATTCGTTTAGCTCGTAGTAAACTTAAAAATCAAATCAAATTTATATATTTATATATATATATATATTGATGTATACAGTTAAAATAAGTAATAGTATTTATTAATATTTGATCTGTGTACTGTACAGCATTGATTGATGAGAATTATATAGTAGTAGTAGTAGTAGTTAATTTCGATTCGATTTGTTTTAGAATTTATTATTTGAATTATACGATATTTAGTTTTGAGTATATAGAAGAAAAACGAACGAAAACGTTGTGTCGATCACAAATGTATGATCAATGTGTCAATCTCAACTTGTTACAATTCATTTATTAATTTTTCAATATTTCATTAATTTGCTTTTGCATTTTCTTTTTGAAGTGCATTTTCATTTTGATTTTTGAGTTTGTTTTTTGTTTAGGATGTGAGCGTCGCTTACCATGATTAAATCTTTTATAGGGGAGGACTCGTCTGCTGAATCAACGATTTCGGTTTTTACCGTTATCGGCGGCGACGTACTTGCTGCTGCTGCTGCTATGGCTGCTGCTGCTGTAACTGTCGGCGTTGTGACGCTGTTTGGTTTGGCTGCGGCGACTGCGACGGCTGCTTTGGCGCTGGCAAGCGAAGCTTGTGAGCTGCTGCTGCTGATAGTAAGCGCTGCAATCGCTGCTGACGCCGTGGTTTCTGTTAACGCGGCAATGATGACAGTTTTATTGGCAACAAATTTTGATTGAAAAAAATCCAGATTCTCCACTGTGTTGTATACGATTTTGCGTGTTGCTTTTTAAATATATTTTAAAGTTTTTGTATTTCTTTTTTGTTGTTTCTTTGTTTGGTTTTTCTTTGCTTTGTTTTGTGTCTGTTTTTGTTTTTAGTATTTTTGATTTTGGTTTTTGTTTTTTATATTTTGTAAGTTGTTTAATATTTTATTTATATTTGTTTGTTTTTTTTTTTTTTTTGGTATTTTCTTAATGAAGGAAATTGCACGGGTTTTGGTTTTGTGTAATCGAGTTTCTAGTGCTTGTGTTAGCTGTATGAATATGAATATATATATATATATTTTTTATCTATATAATGCCAATTGTATTATTTTTGTTTCAAATGCCAATTGTGCTCACAAAGTTAAGTTTTATTGCAAATTGTTGCCAAGTCAAAAATTCAAATATATATAGATTTTTATTTCTTTAGTCAAATTTCGCTAAGTGTATAAAATCTGTTTGATTTTTGAGCATAAATATTGATACAATTTTTGATATTTATTTTTTTTATTAACTAGCCTGAAAGATTGTCAACCTATAGTGCTATATATGATATAGTATATATCACTACTGAGATCTGATTAATTAGACATGTATATTTCTATAACTATATATATTTATATGTGTGTATAAAGTGTATAGAGATTTAGGTATAGAGTTAAAAGTATATATATTAAATATATATAAATATATATATATTTGTAAAGTGTATAGCATAAAAAGTTTTGAAAACCGTTTTTAAGATTCTTTGATTGATTGTTTGATTGATTGATTGATTGATTAAACCTTAAGTTGTGAAAGAAATTGCTTTAGATTAAGATTGTCGTAGAGTAAAGATTTTTTTTTGATTTGAGGTTTGATTTTTAGTATTTTTAAATTTTAGATTTTAGAGTCAAGAGCAAAAGTTGCGAAAATGTTCTCTATAAAGATATATATCTATTTATATGTATGTGTGTGTATATATGTATTTGATATTTGCCCACTTTAATTGTTGGCCCTTAAATATATATACGCTAATTTCTTCTGATTGTCAAAACGCGTACTCTTGTCTTCAATCGAGGCCTAAAGACCCAACGATATCAGTTAATACTATAAGAAATATTATACTATTTATATATAAATAAGATCTGTTAACTAATCTGATGATGATCAGTTAGAAAAGGTTGCGCTGATTGACACAGTTTTAATGCTAAAATTATGTTTATATATTTATTTTCACTACAATTGACTGAAATTCAGTTTACAACCAATGTATTATATTTATATATATATATATATATATTTGTATATATATATAGACAGACACACAGATTAAGATTTAGAGTTATATATAAATATTGATATCGTTTACTTTGCTGATTGATCTCTGCTATAATTAATCAAATGCTAATTACTTTGCATTGCCTTTCCATCTGATATGTTGCTATTTATCGCTTCGTTTGATTTTTCTTTTATGTTTTTTTTTTTGTGTAAATATTTATACTTAATTTTCAATTACAACAACCCACAAAATTTCTACGCACTTCCCGACAAAAAAAGGACGTTTAACACTGAAGCAGGTGTATGTGTGTGTGTGTGTGTGTGTGAGGGGGGGAAGGCGGTACTTCTGATGGCACAATAAATGCTTTTAGCTTAACCCTTGATTGCCTACTCCTTAACTCCTTTAACACCGTTTTATCACCTTTTTTTCTTTCGTTTCAACCTTTCTATAATATATTGTGCCTACCTGTCCTGTATTTGTTTTAGCTATCGCGAGGGTTTAAAGGGTTTGTCTATGGCTACTAATTGCTTTCAGTTAAATATGCTCCAAAATTAACAACAAAAATATACACAAAATTCACTCTATTTGTTTATAATCAATTCTCAACAAGTTTACTTTTAGTTTAAGTTAAATTTCCTTTAAAAACTTTACTGCTTGTAAATATTTTTTTTTTTTTAATCTACACAATTAATTTTATAATACTTTTAATTTAAGTTTAACAACAATTTGCCACTTTTAATTTATATTTTGTTTTTCTCTCTTTTTTTGTCTATTTTTGCGCTCTGTTTTTGTTCATTTGTTTTTTTTCTTATTGTTTGTATTTGTTGTTTATGGTGAGGGAGGAAATCGTTTGATTTAATGGTGGGTTTTGAAAAAGGTTTTGATTAAGGTTTTATTCTTGGGGGGAAGGGAAAGAAATACCAGTTAATGCTTTATAGTTTATTATTTTGCTGCTGCTTAATATGATTATTATTATTATTATTATTATAATTATTATAATTATAATAAACTCTTCTGCTTTTGCTCTGGTTGAAAAATGAGATTAAGACGTACTTTTTGTCAGAATTTTCGGTTTTCTTTTATATTAAATCAAACGGAAATGAAATGAATAATTATATTTCTTGTTGATGGATGGAATAAAAATTATTTGAAAAATGGTTTAAAGCATAAATAATAATTTTTTTATAACTTGCGTCAAATTTGAATTAATTTATATTCCAATTATATTTTTTTACAATTTTTTTTTTTTTTGCCAAAATATTTTTGCCAATTCACAAAAAGCCAAACTTGAGACCCAACTTGGTTCAATGGGACAGCCAACAAAACAAAAAATAAATAAAATAAAAACGAGGCGCAAGCAACAAATTAATAACAAAATGAGCACAAAATGAAACAATTTAAAACAAAAACAATACAAATACACACACAATGGCCAATGAATAGTTTATAATAGTATTTTTTTTTTTTCTATAAATTTGTTTTCTATTTTTTTGTTGAATTTTTTTTTGTTGTTTCTTATTACCAATTAAATGTCGAGTCAAAGTCTCGTTGAAGTTGAAGAGATGATGTGAATATTTTTTTTGTTGTTGTGGTTTAAAATTGGTTGTTGTTGTTGTTGTAGTTGTTGTTGTTTTAGCTTTAGCTTTTTGGTAAGATTTTAAAATTTTCTTTTTTTTTTAAATGTTATTTTCGTAAGCTTTTGCTAAATTCGTTTGAAAATGTTATTTCGAATTGATTTTCGTGTAATTTTGATTCTGAAACAATACAAAAAATTTTTGTGTTTAAAAATATTTTTGATATTTTTGTTGTTGTTGTGTTGTTGTGTTATTGTTGTTGCTGTGTTGCGTTGCGTATTATTTATGTGTGTTTTAAATTCGCTTTAATTATTTTTTAATAGAAACACGTTTTTGGCCCCAAAAGCCAAATGAATGATTATAGCCAAGTCTGAACGAATGTCTCTAGCAATTGTGCGAACGCGTTAAGCACGCAAACAATTTCTTTAGTCTTTACCGGTTTTTTTTTTCTCCTTTTTTGCTTCTTTATTTTTCTTCTTTTTTATTTTGTTTTGTAACTTGTTTAAGCCCTGAGTCACAACAGACAGAGCTTGGCACTTGTATGGATCGTGCAAAAAAGAGTTGCCAAGTGAACACACTAGAACACTTCTTGAAGAGCCACAAAATGGAAAGACACAGTGCGAATGATAGAGGGAGATATAGAGAGTGAAAAAGAGAAAGAGAGTGAGAGAGATTGAAGAGAGTATTCTGATAGATAGTACTGGAAACTCAACTTTAACGATTGAACGCGCCTGGAGACGTGTAATTACAAACAATAAAAATAAACTACGGGAATTATTTCTATGCGTTCTAAGCCGCGACGACAAGTGGCTAAAAGAGAGTTGATTCTATATGTTGTGTGTATGTTGCGTGTGTGCGTCTGTTGTTATTGTATTGCTTGTGTGTGTGCGGCCTATTGGAACATTGTTGGCCATAAGGTTTTATGGCCAAACAGATAGACGGACAAGGCAAGGCAAGGCAAGGCAAAAGAAGACGTCCGTCGTTGAATGGCCGCTACACGTCGTCTCGAGTTATTTTTATTTTGCCTGTTTTTGTTATTTTTTCTTTTTCTTTTTTTTTGGGTTTTCGTATTTGTCTCTCATTTCTTATGTTTCGTTTCGTTTCTTTTACACATTCTCATACTCATTTACTCATGTGTCTGAGCTCTGGCTCTGGCTCTGTGTTTTGCTTTTGGCCCGCAAACACAAAAACGTGTTTCCAGCTCTGGCTGACTACAAGACAAAGTCTACAGTCACCAATTTCGTCAAAAAAAAAGAAGAAAAAAAACGAAAAAAAATAAATTTCAGCTTTGAATTGTTATTTTTGTTTTTTTTTTGCCGGCTTTGAAATTTCTTTGGTTTTTTTCTTTTCGCTTGAGCCTATACGAACGGGAGACGCAAGTAATATAGAAGAAGTAGAGAGCAAGAGAATGTAAGAGAGGTAGAACTGAAGTTCAGCTTAGAACGTGTTGTGGCTATATGAGTTGTTGTTGCTGGTGTTGTTGTTGGTGTTGTATGTTGTGTGTTTTTTTCTGGCTTATATAGCTCTGGCAGAGCTCTGGTAATAAGAATCAAATTCAAGCGGGCGTGCAACGAACTTTTGCCAGTAATTTCATTTCTGTTTTTGTGTGTCTTGAATTGTTGTTGGTGTTGTAATTGTTGTTGTTGTTGTTGTTGTTGTAATTGTTGTTGTTGGTTTTTGTGTGTACAAGTACAAAACGAGTATTAAATGAATTATTTTTGTTATTTGTTTCATTGTGCTGTAGCTTACATCTTCTTGTTGAGGATCAGTAGAGTGAAGAGTACTATAAAATAGCGATACACTGTTGAAATTTTTAGTTAAGAGTTATGAAAATGTGTTCAAGTTTTAAGAGCATTTGTCGATCTTCCTTTTCCTTTTCTTTTTGTATTATTTCTTTTTTGATTTTTTTTTATTTTTTAATTTTGCACACGCGTTGTGAAAAACTTTACTTAAAGAAATTGAAAACGAATAAAATTATTATAATTTTTTTTATTTTGCAATAACTTTGATAATTTTGTTTGAATTATAAAAATTATAACGATTTAAATTTTATTATGCCGCTTAAAGATTTTTTATTTTTTTTTTTTTGATATTTATTAACTTTACGTTTTGAATTATTTTTTTTTTTATATATATATTAATTTCAATACGTTTAATTTTACTGCGTGTATTTTTCTAGATATTTTTTTATTATTATCCGCGTGCTATTTGCGAGACGTTGTTGCTGGTATTGCGGCTGTTTTCGATTTGAACTCAACTTTGATTTGGATATTGAAATTTTCGTGAGTGAACGAACGTGTATGTGCGTGTGTAAGTGTATGTGTGTGTGTGTGTGTGTGTTGCTGCTGCTGCTGCTTCTGCTGTTATTATTGTTGTTGCTGTTGCTGCTGCTATTGCTGCTGCTGCTGCTGCTGTTGCTGTTGCTGTTGCTATTGCTGCTGCTGCTGCTACTATTGCTACTGCTGTTTGGTGCTTTGAGGGGTTTGCGCGCTGATGGTTGTTGGTGATGGTGTTGGTGGTTGGTCTGTGATGTATGTGTGTATATGTGTCTCTGTGTTTGCTTGCTTGCTTGCTTGCTTGCTTTCTGGCTGCGACGACGACAGCGGCGACGGCGGCAGCGGCGACGGCGGCGTAGCGGCTACAACTGAATCTATGTCTACTCTGTTGATGATGATAGCCAAAAACTCTAGAAGTCTAAGGCGACCGACGGGGGCTGTTTATGTTTAAAGCGCGTCTTATGCTGTTATAGCCAGGTGTAGCTGTGGTTCTTGTTGTTGCTATTTTTACTATTATTATTATGGTTGTTGTCGTTGTATATATTACTATTATAATTATTATTGCTGTAGTTACTATATGATATTGCTGCTGTTGTTGGTTGTTGTTGTTGTTGTAGTTGTTGTTGTGTTGTTATTGCTGCTTTTATACTACATATATGATGATTTCTATAGAGCGAACGAGCGAGCGAGCGTACGAACGGCGGACAGAATTGGAACGGGTTAAAGCAAAGACTGTACGAAGACTGAAGTAAGAACGACTGGCATTCTAAGGTAATATACCTTTTTGTGTTTCGGAGTGCGGCAGCGCTGCCGTCATCAGATTGAATCTGTTGCGCTGACGTTAACGTTAACGTTAGCGTCGACGTCGACAATAAGCGGCAGGCAGCAGTGACAGCGACAGCGACAGCAGCAGAGGCAGCAGCAGCGACGCGTGCTAACCAAAATAAAGCAACAGTACGGACCAAGCCAGAACTGGACGGAGTTCGACAACGACACCAAGAGACAAACACACACACACACACAGACTTAACATGCGAACCTGGGATGCTAGATGTTCGTGTGTGAAGAGACGACGATAATAACGACGACGACGACCACGACGACAACGACAACGACGACGCAGACTATAGCGACAACTTCGTCGTCGGCGATTTGGTCGACAGCATTTCTCCTGCGAGCAGCGATTTACTCCGAATAAATTCTTTCGGAGTAGAGCGTAGCACACTTTTTCTAGTATGAATATTACTTCTCTCCTCTTAACTCTCTCAGCTGTTAGCTGTTGGCTGTTGGCTGTTGGTTTTGTTACCTGCCGTTGCTGGCTGGAACTGAGCCTCTTCAACGTTCTTCAGCCTTTGTTGCTGTGCATGTTGTTGGTGTTGTTGTTAGTGTTAGTGTGCATGTTGTTGTTGCTGTTATTTGTTTTTTGGGATGGTTCAGATTGAGGCCCGGCTATTGTAGTGCCTCAGGTGCGCAATTATTGAAAGTCTTTTGTTCATTTTTTTCTTTTTTTTTAGTTTTTTTTTTTATTTCTTTTTGGTTTCTCTTTATTTGATTTTTGTATTTTCTTATTATTTTGGTTTTCGTTGTCTCTGAGGGCGTTTTTAATAATAATATAATCATTCTGTTATATAACAGTTGTATAAGATTTTGCTTGCTAGTTGTATAAGACTCTATGAGGATCAGATGGGGCAAGCAGCAGTTTACCTGAGCAGCAGACGATGCTGTTGGTTTATACCTTCGTACAAAATCGCATCGAAGGGACACATGGGATTCTTCTTCTACTACTGCTGCTGCTGCTGCTGTTGTAATAGCAGCTATTGATGCAGTAACAACATTACTAGCACCCATATAGACACCTATACATAGACTCAACCACCCACTTACACACACATACACACTAAGAACACTGACAGCAAGCACACACGTGAGTCATGTGAGACAGCAAATGCAAGCGCCATGCGTACGCGCCCCCGCCTATGCCCCGTATTAGTGTAAGCGAGAGCGAGTATTGTATGTGCGAGCGAGAGAATGCGTGCAAGAGAAATGGAAAATGGTAAATCATCAGGGGCAGATGCCGGGCGCGACGGGCAGCGTGCAAGCAGAAAAAGCCAAAACAACGACTACGTCGTCGTCGACGTCGTTTTTAGCGGCAGCAGCAGCGACGGCAAAATCAACGAGAAAATAATAATTGTTACACCTGCTTCGGAAATGCGCGCAAGGGGGTGGAAATATAAGCGCCCAACATACGACGACGACGACGATAACAAACGATGAAGACGACAACGACAATATGACGATGATGACGCCGACGACGACGACGAGGACGAAGCAGCGTTCGCTTTCAGGTGAGCGGCGACGCATTAACCACCCCACAATATGCGAACGTCGCAGCTGTCGTATTATTGAAATGCCGAAGCATACGAAAACCGAATGGTTTTACCCGATGGAATTTAACGAACCGATGTTGTTGCCGCCACTAGTCGTAGTCATAGTCGTAGTTGTTATCGTTGTAGCAGTCGTTGCTGTCGTCGTTGTTGACGCTATCGTCGCTGTCGTCGTCGTCGTCGTCGACATCATAGTCGGCTATAATTTGGGTGTGAGAATCCGAACGGGTGCAGCGCGCATGACGCCAAGGTGCGAATTGTGCGTAGGTGTGAATGGGTCAGTGTGTGCCGACTGTGGGTGGTATTGCTACAATAGGGGAAGATATCATAATACCATCAACTGTTAACAGTTCTTGTAAGGGGCAAATGTTAAGGGGTAAAAGAACTGTTAATGTGTCTAATGTTATATTGGAAAAGCTCTGCAAGGGGAAAGCTTTTCATATTATATCATATAGAAGCAATTCTAGCAATTGCTCTAGTATTATATATTGAAATTTAAATCTATATAAAAATTATTGTTAAAAATATATATTTACATTTATCGATAGTCAATAACTGATATTGATTTCGATAACTTTTTAAACACTTTTATTTTGTAGAAAACTTATTTTATTTAGGAACTTAACAGAGAGCAGAACAATCGTCGTATTATAGTTGCAGTTTATAATATCATTTAGTTTATAAACAGAAGACAATATCTTCCTATATATTTAAATGTATGTTTATATGGATATTGGAGTATATATATGCATATATACATTCTCTCAATTATTTCATAATATCGCTTGAAATGCAAAACTCATGTCACACATCACCAAAAAAAATGTAAATCCCTTAATTTAAAAGGACCCCTAGAATACAAAAAACAACCAAATTCTATTGATAGGACAATATATATATATATATATATATACATTTATATATCTTCATATATATATCTATATAATATATATATATCTATATAAAATAAGAATAAATTTTATTTATAGGTAGTTTTCGGTGGTTCTTTATTGCATTGGGATTTTAGTTTCATGTTTCCTGTTGTTGCAAGTTATTTTAGTACTTGCAGTGGGTACTTCCAACTTGTCATTAACAGTGCAACATGTTGATAGTTATTAGCAGATATGTTAATAAAATGAATTCTTAAAGTTTGCTGAAACAATTCACAACAATTGCAGTAACAATTTAAGTCATAGTTAAAAATTGTTCCTAATATAAACTGGTTTAGTTAGGGTATCTCCAATTCGTTGCTAACACAAGTTACACCTTTTTTTTTGAGGAGAAAATAAAACTTTTAGCCTATAGCATTGTAAGCCAACGGGTGTTTTAGCCTTGTCAACTGGCTGATGTTGCAGTATTGGTTACCACTTTGCAATCCCCTCCCCCAGCCAATATGCTGCTATAGAGCCCCACAACCCCACAACCCCCTACTCCAACCCCAATCCGTTCCACACTCTTTTAGAGCATAAAAACCGTTGCTCTGCATAAAAATCGCTTTGTTATTGTTGCAGGCGGCGGCAGCGGCGACGACAGCGGCAGCGTCATCGATGATGCCACATTGAGTTGAGCTGTTGTAGTTGTAAACGGTTTATGGGATTTACGCGCAATTTGTTATTGGCAACTTTCATTGTTACAGTTGTTGTCATTCGTGTTGTTGTTGTTATTGTTATTATTGTTATTGTTATTGTTGTTGTTGTTGTTGTTGTGTCAGAGAGGTATATATAAAACAATATGCGCCCAGTCTAAGCTGGGCTCGTTAAATGATTTGCGTTTGTTTTTACTCACGGTCTTTATGTGGCATTAGCCGCAGCTCTTACTGCTGCTGCTGTTGCTGTTGATGCTACTACTGATGCTGATGCTACTGCTACAGCTACTGTTGCTGTTGCTGTTGCTGTTGCTTTTGCTGTAGCTGATGTTACCGTATTTGTTGTAGGTAGTTCAAAAAATTGTAAAATGGGGGCTTACCTGCAACGAGCATAAAAAAAGAAGCAGAAATAAATAAGTGGTATAGCAAACGCATACAAAGACACTCACACACATACACACACACACACACACACTCACACATACACACAAATACATATTGAGCACTTAATTTAAGTATTTACTTTCGTTTTATGCACAAATATTGATTAAGCTGTAAAAATTGTTAACATAAAACGCTTTCAATTGGTTGTGCAACCTTTTTGGGGTTTTTGTTTTTTGGGAGTTCTTAGCGGTTCAACACAAAATACTTACTTACTATGGCGATCGACCTCTGGGTCGGTTGCAACATTGTTGCAGCAACAAGTTAGTGCAGTAAAAGCAAAAAAAAAAAAAAGTACAGCACTACACAAAATGGCACACACACAAACACAACAAACACTACAAGAACTGAACTGAAGACAAACGTAGCACATAGAATGCGGTCTAGTTGCTAGCAACATGCAACATGCATGTCGCCACAGACAAAGCAACGGGTCCCCCACATACTATGTATATATGTATATAAGTATATATTATATGCACATATATCTGTATAATTTTGCTAGTCGAGCGCAACAGCCAACAGTTGCTAGGGTTAGTGGCAGGGTGCTGCTGCAAGAAAAAGACGCTAAGCACAGCGGCAACTGCCAACCCAAGAGGCAGGGCGGGGGGTAAGTTAGTTTGCAGATGCAGTCAGTTGAACGCGACTGTGGCATGCAACAGGCAATGAATCTCAATCTCGGTAACGTTGTCGCTGACTGGCCAACTGGCTGACTGGCTCACTGGCTGCTGCTGCTGCTGCTGCTGGTTGCAACTAGCAACGCGAGAACAACGAGTAGATACCAAGCTCTCATGCCGTTGACTTTGCTTAATTCAATGGCAACATATAGCAACAATCCGCGGCAGCAACAACAACAACAACAAGAGCAGCAAACTGCGAGATGCAACAGACGACATTCAACTTGAAGTTGAATGTTTTGGAGAGAAATATGCGGTAACAACATTTACTACTCTTGGCCAGCAGCAGCAACAACTTTTGGAGTAACCAACCAAGCAACTAGACAGACAGACAGACAGACAGACAGACAGACAGACAGACAGACAGTCAGACAGACAGACAGTCAGACAGCCAGACAACAACAAGCCAGCAGGCATCTCTATAAGAAGAAGCAGCATAATAATAAAAACAACAACAGCAACAGCAGCAAAAACTAAGTAAACGCACGAAATAGTCAACTTGCCACATTTTAATTCAGTCGAATATTTCTTTTGCTCCAACAGCAACAACTCTTGGCCAGTTTTTTTTTCTTTGTTGCTCTTTCTCGTACTTATTGCAAATGGCATAAACTGCAAAATTGCATGCAATACATACACACACACATACATACACACACACATACATACACACACTTATACAGAGAGTGCAACTTGGCCATGGCTTTGACTGCACTTGGCTCTGAGTCTAAGCAAAGACTTGGAATGTCTTCTTTTTCCTCTATTACTTTAACTTGGTTGCATGTTGCCATTGCCATTGCCATTGCCACTGCCACTGCTGGTTGCAATTCTCGTTGCTGTTGTTGTTGTTGTTGTTGTCCCAACACATTCCATTTGGATTGTTGCCTGCCTGGCTAGCTGCAACTACAGAATTATAGACACTGTTCATAGTGTCTTTTGGTTTATTTTAAGCTGAATTTATGGCCCAAAACATTGCGTTCTGGCCAAAGCTGCTGTTTGCTGACAAAATGCAAATGAATTTAGCTCTAAGAGGGAACACACTCAAGTAAGCCAAGAATAATTGTTAATAATTTTATAAACACTTTTGTATAAAAATATTATTTAATTTTAGTTTTCTATTAGTTCTGATTTAAGTTAGACCAAAGGACTTAAAGGAAAAGTTTTGTTTTGAAAGAAAAACTATAGAAAAAGTGGAAAAAGCATTTTTTTTGTTTAAGAAAATCCTTATAGAAGTTATGATTGTAATATTCTTAGAATGGAACAGCATTATAGTTATATATACTATACATTCTTGTAGAATCCAAACAGACTTTCAACTTAAACAAATTATTTTTTAAGTGTTTTAAAGTCTTCCATAAGAATACATTAAACTTGGCTTATATGAAAGAAAGTTGAATGCATGTATAATTGTTTTTGAGGCAAAGATAATTGCAACAGGGGCAGCAAACTGATGCAATGCAGTGGTGCATGCAACGTACATGAGGCTGCCCTTTAAAGAAGTTTGCGTGTTGTTGCAATTGCTGCATTTTGCAGCTAAATTACTTAACCATGAACTTAGCGCAATGCACACACAGACACATATGTTACACCCACACACTCACACACACACATGTGTGTATATATGTAAATTTGCCACTCTCCATATTTTGAAGCTGAGTTCTTTTTGGCCATTTTAACAGTCTACTTCCTTGCGACTTGCCACTTAATATTTGTTTACAATGTTAATTATTGCCGCTCTGTATGGCACCACGAAGCGGCAGCACCACTAGCAGCAGCAGCAACCACCCTAATATTTTGCACTATTTAAAAATTTTGTTTAATATCAACACATTCCAGGGGAAGGAGCGGATGGTATATGCATTCCTAGCAGAAAATTTCAAGCAAAGAGTAAAAGAATATGCGAATACAGAATGAATATATAGATGGATGGATGGATGGATGGATGGATGGAGGAACCCTTGACCCACTGGTAATAGCCAATGGTAAAACGGGAATACCTTGAAAACAACATGCATTGCAGGATTGAGGCAACAAAAACAGGTAAGCAGATTTTGAGTTAAACCATCGAAACATTTTCAATAATAAAATTCCAACAAACAAGAAAGAAAGAAAAAAATAAATGGCAAAAAAAAGGGCAGTAAAATACGCGAAGTGAGCCTTGATGCTGCTGCAAGCAACCAGAGCTGTTGCTATAGCCAATGCTATTGCCTCAAACGTAGCCGCAATTATACATCCACCGCAAATGAAACAAGTTTGGCAACTTTGCCAACGACAGGCATTTTGTGGCCATGGCTGTTCCAGCCACACCAGACAGAGGCAGCCAAAAGGCTCACAGCCAGTCCCAGACCCATAGCCATAGCCAGAGCCAGAGCCAGAGCCAGAGTCAGAGCCATAGTCTCAGTGCCAGTCAGTATCCCAGAATCAGAGTCACAGTCAGAGTCAGTGGCAGAGATGTGTACTTCACCATAAGCCTGAATGGTGCTTTTGCAGCGACCACAGCAACAGCAGCAACAGCAGCAACAGCAGCAACAGCAACAACAGCAACAGCTTCATCATCAACGTTGTCGATATGCAACGCGGCGGGTGAGTCGAAAGTCTGGAACTGCTGCATTTTTGAGATTCCGGTGCGAATTTACTTTGCACTGCTGTTGTTGCTGTTGCTGTTGCTTTAGCTGCTGCTTTAGCTGTTACGTGTGTGGGTGTGGCAGCAGTTCAGTAGTTGCTAGCATTTTACAATTGTAAGCCACCCAACCAATCGAAAAGAATGAGGGTGAGTGAATTTTTGGGTGGGGCAAACCACCAAGTATCCATCGACGCAACGATATCCATTAGTTGAAGCACTTTTGCTATTATCGCCAACAGCCGCCGCGATGCTAATGGTGCGCATAAAGCTCGTTATGATTGCCGCCACTAAGTGTCGGTCCCTTGGTATATACGTCTCTCTCTCTCTCTCTCGTTGCCGCAGTCTGTCAGTGAGTCAGTTTGTCATTGTATAAGTTAGTTAGTCAGTTAGCCAGTCAGTCAGTTAGTCTGTCAGTCAATACGCTTACTCAAACCTGACCTGAAGGCGTGTAATGAAGCATAATCTCATTGTTACCACTTACAACCAATATGGTCAGCAACAACTACAACAACGACAACAACAAGGAGCAAATACGCTAAGCGGATTGGGTCACAGCTCATAAGCATTCGTAACGTAACATCAGCTCAGGCCAAGTCAGGTCAGGTCAAGTCTGGTCTGGTCTGATGTAGTCTCCTCTGCTCTGGTTTGGGTTCTGGTCTGCTCTACTCTATTCTGCCTTGGTCGGAAGTAGTCAACTAGTAGAAGTGCTAGAGAATCAGGCGACAACTACTTGGCATATCCTGGCACACTGACTGACTGCCACTGCCACTGCCATTGCTACTACCATTGCCACTGCTACATCAAGTGGCTCCTTTCAAGTTTATTTACTTGCCACTTGTCCTTTTTTTTTCTCTATTTTATTTTTTTCTTTTTTTTTTTTTTTTTTGCAAGCTTTGGCATTTTTGCTGTGCCACCTATTGATGTCAACATGAATGGCAGCTCGCCACAGGCTTTTCATTAGCGTGATTTCTACACACTCTGTGTATGTGTGTGTGCCAGCAGCAGCAGCAGTGTGGCATTATATGTTTTATTTTGTAGCACTTGAAACGGCCAACAGTCCTGCCCCCACCACCACATACCACACACAAACCAAAAGTCATTGAATGAAGTATAATTTAATACAGTCAACATTTCATCAATATACAAAAAAAAAGGAAATTTCTCTAATTTGCGATTAACAAGCGGATTATATAGAAGTGTGTCAAAGGATCTACTTTAGTTCAATATCTATATACAGTTCAAGCAATGAAAAGGTAAATCAGAAGGTCATTTATGAATGAATAGAAAAATGAGTCAATGAGCTGTTAACTATTTGGTAACTAATCAAGGCCCAAAGGAGATGAAATGCAAAATTTGCTTTAAAAACTAAAAAGTTGCTTCGAAAAGTCAAGCAAAAATTCCGATAAAATCGATGTAAAATTAGTTCCTGCTTTAAGGCACAAAATGTTCTATATTATAAATAAAATATATAGTAGAAAAATTTAAAAATTATCTCGAAAACTCAAGCACAGAATTCAGATGAAATTGATGCAAAATAAGCACAGAACTCACAGAGAAAAATGAAGTTATTTTCCTATCTTAAGCTACAAATTTTACTATATAATGAATCAATAATATATAGCTTATATATTATATATCTCATTTTCGATCACATTTAACTAGCATTTTGTAAATATTTTCGTCTTTCTAAAACGTTTCTAAATGCAAATCTACATCAAAGTAATTCTACTTCTTTGTTCAAGCAGCAGAAAACAATTAGCACAAAATTAACATATAAAGTAAATTTATTTAAATTACAAAATAAAAGTAGGGACAGAAGATGATTAGAAAACTGTAAGAAAAACTTAATACAAAGTGCATAAAAGATGCACTTAAATAGAATTTAGAGAAGCGACTGACTAACCACATGCAATCAGCAGTTACACAAAGGAGCAACAATAAACAATAAACAAATAAACATAAAAAGGGATTCAACAAAATTTTAATTTTAATTTCAATTTACTGCAAACCAAGAAACAAGACCAAGAACCTTTTAGCCAAAAAAAAGAGGAAGATATATATATAAAAAAATCCGGTTTAAAGTGAGGGGGCGGCGACAACTAAAACGGGGCATAAAAGGAGTAACTTCAATGCTTTGCTTGCTACATAGTGCTGCTGGCAGACAACCAAACAACAAGAACAATGGTATAGATAATAAGGTAATGTTCTTGTTGCTGCTGCTATTGTTGCTGCTGCTGCTGCTGCTGCTGCTGTTGAGGTTGCTGCCTTTTACCTTTAGCGACCTTCGCACAGACGCGCAGAATGCAGCTTGGTCTGCAGTTGCTGATTGCAATTATTTAGCCAGACTTCAGCAAAGGAAACAGGTAACAATATGACAAAAGAGTATGCACGACTAAAAGATGCTCTGCATAGCTTTAACAACAATTGTTGCCATTAGTCTTTAACCTAACAAATCATCTAAGTGCAAACACAAGTCTCTAAATTATATAATATATCTGGTTTGGCTTTAAGCATAACTCTACACACACACACACCTTTAATATACCCATTTTGGCCATTTTTAATGGTTAGCTAGTATAACAATGAGGGTAACAACAACAGGGAGCTCAACTTGGCTGTTTAAATTGTGATTTATTATATTTATGGTTGGTCCGCTGGTTGCTCAACTCAAATTAAGTTTACAACAAGAGAATTTCAGCTTTTTATCTATATCGCATTTTTTTTTTTTTTGTGGAATTGAATGCAACTAACGGCTAATGAGGCGCGTGTTAGGCTGCCAAAGGTTGTTGTTACCAGGCACAAAGAGCCACAAAAGTAAAATCAAAAAATCAAAATCAGAGCAAATATAATACAAATTTCTTTATAAACGCCATTTTCCAAGCAAATGCAAAAGTGAAGGCCAAAAGCAGAAGAATCACAACAAGAAGAGGCAGAAACTGATTTTGATTTCAAGTAGAGACACAACAAGATAATGCTCGTACTCGACTATAGCAAAAAAGGAAAAACAAAAATATATATATACATGTATATAATAAAAATATAAAGCAAAAGGTAGAGAAGAAGAGTAGAGCAAAACGTACAAAAACAAAGCATTAAAACAGAGACAGTAGAAGAAGTAGAAACTGGCTTTTGGGCTTGGCAAGAAATGAAAACAATTTTCGATAGCAATTTGCGCGACCAGTGCGCCATTTAAGGGCCTCAAGGCCAAGGTTTAAGCCATGCGTTCGCGTCAGTTAAAACCCAACAACAGCCAAAGAGCCAAACAGGCAAACATCCAAAGAGCTAAACATTCAGTGAGCCAGTCAGTTAGTTAGTTAGTTAGCCAACAAACAGAAAAAGAAAAGAACCATTTTAACTGATCGAATTCAAGGCAATGTTTGTGGGCAAGCGGGATGTGTGTAGGGTATACCAGTTGGCACACATACCGATAAGCAAGCAACAACCAGCATTGCATCCCAAGAGCGCCCAGGAAATGGCAGAATGCCAGGCAGAGTCTCATGCATAATAAATGCGCAACTGGTGTGCAAAGGAACCGGTTTTTAGGAAAACGAAGAGAACCGGCCCAATACACGAACAACACATCTTGGCCAAGTGTTATACGATTGGGGAAATGCTTTAACATAAAAGCTGCCAACGTCACTGTGCTGTTAGTTAACAGTCTGCGAAAAAAGGATATAAGTTGGGGTAAATTCTGTTATGTTGAAAGCTTTTCAATAACAGTATTTTGTCAACTACTGTTAGCTAACAGTATAAGATACATTTAGCAGCAGCCACAATAAGCAGCGTATAGCATTTGATGCTGACCGTCGAGACGTACTTCCGGCGGCAAACCAGCGCACCAGACAACAAGTTAAGAACTGATGCGCAGACCAAGTGTTTAAGGCTAAGAAGGCAATTGCCAAGAACTAACAACTAAGAGCTAAGAAACTAACAATTGGCAAAATGGTAAAGAGGCAAAGAGAAAGATGCAGAAAAATGCAGGAAAAATTTTATGAGGAAAGTGGCAAGTGGTTAAGTGGCAAACAACTAGCTTTGATTGCAGCAGACCTGATGCATAGCAGCATTTAAATGGTCTCGCAAGAATGCAGATTTTACTGCAACGCATGCCAATGTCTGGCCAGGAACAGTTGGCCAAAGTCACTAGACAAGTCAAACCACTCGCATTGCTAGTGCTGCTACAACCCCGTCATCTCTTCTCTAGCTGCTGCTGCTGTTGCTGTTCTACGATGGGTACGATGACGTGTTGTAGAGTACATTGACCATTTTGGCAACACTTTTTTTTATACATACATAAATTTATATATGTATATGTATATATGAATGTATTCATTGCCGACGCTATCGTCATCGTCATGAGAAAATTACAGCACTTGACGTCGCCACCACCGACGGTTCGTTCTTGGCAATTTCTCATGAATTGCAACTAAATTTGTAACAAAAGTCACAGCGGAGCGCGCAGACAAAAACGTTTACATGTTCTTGATGTTGCTGTTAGTGTTGCTTCTGTTGTTGTAGTTCTATGAGTATTGACTTGAGTTGGCTAAGTGCGGCTGTAAACAGCCCAACAAGTACAACTGGTTACAAATGGTGGCGTCATCAGCTCCAGACAGTCGACTTAGTCCGATAGGCCCAGAAAGTGTGTGAATTAGACAAGTTTAAAACTGGACGCATCTGCATCAAAATAATGCAAATTGTTAATCTCTACAGCAGCTACAACAACAACAATGTTTGTGGCATAACAACGATATACCATAACTTCAAAATAAACTAAAATTCTCATAATTTATACAAACTAGAAAGGAATACCTAAAGCATATTGTACTATATTCTATTGAGTAGTTTTATACTCGCATATCAGTAGATTATATAGGATTCATTCCTTTACATTAACCTATGAAAGGATTTATTATTGTATACTGTAGCAATGGCTTTGTATCCTCTGATTGTTTGAGTCAAACTTTCAGTAAGCGAAGTTGTATCTTAAATACATTTAACTCAAGGATACGAAATACATTAGAAAGTAGTTCTGGGAGTCTGAACAGAATCTTGCATAAAACGCTAAAGAAATTGATGGAAATAATTTATCAAAAAAAAAGAAGAATAGAGTCTAGTAAGAGTTAGAAATTAAATGAAGAACAATAGTAAAATATATAGAAAATATTTTTATGCTAATTTTTATCCTTCAAGAGAGACTTTTCCAATGGAAATTTCAGAATTTCTTTAAGTTTTATTTCTAAACTTTAGACTTAACACAATCTTAGAAATGCTTTGCTTGTCTGCATAAAAACATAAAAAATAGATGCAAAAATGTTTAATACTTTCAACAACATCAACTAGCAACATCAGTCAGTGGAGTTGCAACTAGTTCTATCTAGTTGCATTTGTGGCAAGCACCCAGCATAACACAACAACAAGAAGAGCGGCGGCAACGAAGCACAACTTTAAGTTAAAGTCACGATCATGGACATGGCATTATAGTTGTTGGCAAGAGCCAAGACTAAAACTGTTCAACGTATAGTGGAAACCATTGTAAGAACGATGCCATGCCGAGCCGAGCAAGCCCAAGCCAAGCCACATGAAGATCAGAGCCAAGTTGACTCGAGTTGGATGACTGAATGCAGGCGCTGCGCTTGGCTGGCGTTTATTGACCCTAAATGAAAATTGCAGACCTCCCCCTTTGGGCATAGAAGTCTCTATTCAAGCATTTTCACATGGTTGCAACTAACAATCGACTAGGTAAGAGGCAAATAACAAAATAAGAAACGTTTTAACTCTTGCAACATAGCCGACACATTCAAATTTCATAGTTAAACAATGCGCGTGTTGCCAATTGAAAGCAAAAGAAACTAAGAAGCAAAAAAAAGAATAAAGCAAATAGGAAAAAAAATTTATGAAACTCAAAGAAAACAAAAACAAATCAGCTAACAAATAAGCTCGGAGTTGCTGACGTCTGTTGCTGCCTGCTGCTGCTGCAATGCGTCGGCGCAGACGTCAGTTACTTTTGGCCAAGTTCAAGAACTGAAGTCAAGCCAGCGGTAAGTATGGGCAGACCAGGGTGTGACTGGTATACAGAGGGACTAGTGCGGAATGTTTAGTTTTTGCATTGCTAAAGCATATTTTTTTTTTGTTTCTTATGCTTTTGCCCCCTGGCCTGCTGTGGTTGCAGCAATATAAACCAGTTTCTGTTGCTGTGGCAAGGCAGGCAGCCACAAAGCATTTAAGCAACAGTCATCTTCATATACTATAGCTTTGTCTACGATTGTGGTTATGAATAATATAAAATATATACATATATATATATATATATATATACAAATATTTAAGCTCTTTTCTTGCTGTTGCTGTTGAAGTTGCAATTCATTTGGCATTTTAATTGAAATGCTTGCGACAAGCACATTGAAATATTCTTGAAAAGTATTCAAATTAAATGCATTCACTGAAAAAGTAGCAGCAGCAAATCCGTGAGGCAACATTTATCATTATCATCATCCTTTACATTATCATCATCATTAACAATATGATTATCATTATCATCTAGCTGCCAAGCTAATAATAAAGTTTTCAAAATATGCCAAACTTTTTGCTCAAGAACAACAAACGACTTTGGCAGCGGCTGCGCCAGAAACAGCAACATCAACATCAACAGCAGCAAAACTTTAGCATAATAAATAAACAAAAGCCAATCATTTAACACAACAACAATAACAATAATAATAATAATAATAATACATTGCAAAAAAAAAAATATAACAAGCTACTACAACAACATAATGAAAATAGATTTGTTATTTTAGACATACAAAAATGTTCGAATTTGATGCGGAAAAATGAAAAGTTTTCACTTTCAGTTTATACTTCAACATTTTCCATTCTCTCCGCTCTTTTATTTCACTTGTACACTTTTTTTTTGCTTTTCATTTATCATAATTACATACCTTGATTTATCTACCCACAGCAAATGGACCAAATATATTAAAAAACAGAAAAACCGAAAACAAAAATCACCTGTCACAAATTATAGAGTAATTCGAGCACAAAGAACTTATTACTTTGTTACAAAAAAAGTGTGTGATTTTTTATGCCAACTAACTAGAGGCACGCCTACTGCAATAGTAAAAATAATATTATTTTGAAAGTGAAAGTTGCTATTTCACCGATTTTTATTTTGATAATGACAAAATTATATTCAACTTTAAATCCTATCTAACAGCAGGAGACTATTTTTTACTTATAACATTTGTAAGAGGATAGAAATGATTAATAATCAATTATATATAATTAAATTAGAATATAATAATAATATTATAAATATATATATATATATAGAATTATATAATGGTTATATATATAATTCGATAAAAAAACATATTCAATTTAAAATCCTTTTTATATTCGTGCTTTTAATTATCGTCTGTGTATTGTATCGATAGTTGTGTTCATTTACTTTGTCAATTATAATGGGAATGGCAATACTACTGTGTGTCTGTCACTAATAAATTTGACACTGCCATTGGAAGCATCCATTTAGTGACGTAAATGTTGGAAGAATCAAAAGAGGGAAGCTAATAACAGAGCAACTGCGCCAACAACGCGAGCGCCAACGCGTATCAATTATTAATGCGCTTTTGTTCATTGCATACTTTCAGGCTGGCAATAAGAAATCAGAGTCGCACGCACACACATTGATTTGCTTTTAACGTACGAGAGCATACATCTGGGTAAACAGTGCAGTTCATGTATATAGAAACAGAGATGACTTAACTTAATAAGGATAATACAATAAGGATAACGATAAATATAAGGATAAGTACGACTTATTGGCATTTGCTGGCTAAGAAAGCAATATTTAATCTTTTTTTTTTTTTGCTGATTTCTAGACAAATGCGTAACACACCCCACCCTGTACAGTGTCAATTATACTATTAGCTTGCATATATTTGTGTGGCCATTTGTGTTAAACACAGCAACAGCAGCAGCAGCAGTAGTACAGCATATAGCTCTATTTATAAATGTCTCACATTTGGCACTCTGGCACGATGGCACTTGTCTTTTTGGCACTTGCATGAGTTTCACATTTCAAATTGTGCCCCACGGCAGCCCTCCACCTATTTCTCTTTCCGGTTAAGACAAACGTACGCACACACACACACACACACACACAAAGAGCAATACCACAGCCTAATGTCTTAGGCGTTTTAGCAAACAAATCACTTTTAATTTTCGGTGACTTTGATTTTTGCTCAGTAACACGCCCACTCACCAATTCCACCCATCAATCTGCAATACGTGTACTTAATCCACACTGCCCGCACCCCACACCCACCCTTATTCAATTGAGCGACTGACTAGGCATCTTCATTATCATTTGCAGTTGAGGTGGCTTCGGGGTCTAAGCCGATGGGATGAGAACTGTAGAAGGTTTTTTTTTTCATTCTGCATTTGTCATATATGCGTTGATTTTGGGCTTTTACTTGTATTTCTCTTTCTTCTTTTTGTTTTTGTTTTCCTTGGCAAATACACATATACACATACACACACATATACATAAGTAATTTCATATGAAAGAGAAAAAAAACTGTACGCACAGGAAGAGGAAGCCAAAGTGACTTTTGAGTGACAAATTGTTTTCAAATTTTGGCTGGCTGCTTATTTGTGTTAATGGCATAAATTTGCATAAAAGCATTAACTGTTTATTTGCTTTGCCGCTTTTGTATGCTGTCTGTCTCTCTCTCTCTCTCTCTCTCTCTCTCACACACACACACACACATACAGATATATACATTCGCTTTTGTTCTTTAACATTCTACCTTAATCTTGCTATCTCTTCACCGTTTCCCTCAGGCAGCCCCTTCGTAAAAAATTTGCAAATTGGCCAAAAAGGAAAAACAAGCGGCAGGCAAATTGAAATCACATCTCAGAATCTGACTACACATATGAACCATGCCCAGTTCACACTCACATCTACACCCGCACACGCCCTCACATCCAAGCACTTGAGAATAAAATGACTTTTTCACATACCCTGTAAACATATGAATAGCAGAGAGTATTTGTCTGTTGTATGATGCTACCAATTGTCTGTAGAAAAGGGTATGCAACAGTTAAGTAATGTTACAGTTCAGGCTGCATGTGTATGTGTGTGTGTGTGTGTGTGTTGTGTATATGAGGGGTTGTTGGTGTTATTGTTGCTACTGCTACTGCTGCTGCCCCCTGGAGGCCAAATGTAATTTTCTACTCGTATTTATTTATTAAAGCCCAAAACAAAAAAAGAGAAAAAAAATGCAAACGCCCTGATTGAATTGTGACAGACTTTCTACCTACCTAAACACATACATACACACATACATACACACAAAAAAAACACATTCATCTACCACCATATCACCACCCCCTACCCATAAATCTGCCCCTTAAGAAAATAGCTAAGAATGCAAATTAAAATCTGAATGAAGCAGCCAGCAATGAGGATTGTGAGGGAGATTGCCAAATATAAAATTATATAAGGCTATATATACACAATGCATACATGCATACAAAATTACCGTTAATAGCTGAGGCAAAGCAAATTTCTATATAAAAATCATAAAAATTAACTGCAGTAAAATTGGGAAAATCTCATGAGAAAATCCCATAAAAATATATAAAAATGAAAACAGGAAAAATAAAATTGTAGAAAATAAAAAAAAAAAGAAAAGGTAAATCGCATAAATTATTGAAAAGCATTTTCTTTTTTTGGATCACCCAAAAGAGAAGCTAAAATTGGTCAGAGAACGAGAGAGAGAAAGAGAGAGAGAGAGACAGAGAGTAGCAGGAACTGACCAAAGGATACGTATACTGTGTTTTGGGGGCTTGAAAAGAAGAAAGGCTTAAAAGGCTTACACGCAATGCTGCCAACAGCCAATGATGGGCATTAAAACGGCTTAAAGGCGTAATATGTTGTGGCTTAAATTACATAATAACAGCAACAGCAGCAGCAGCAACAGCAGCAGCAATGCTGAGGAAAGTAGCCAAGGCGAGGCGAAGCGAAACGAGACGTGGCGTGGCAGGGCGTATGCAAACAATAACAAGGCCAAACAATAACCGAAAAAAAAACTGAAATAAAAGCTCACAAATTTTTACTTAACTTACAGAAAATACCCTGTATTTTATAGCTGATCAAAGGGTATTTTAATTTAGTCTAAATTAAACAAATTAATATTTATACCAAAGAATACCATTTGCACTCATATTAAAAACTAGCATAGAAAAATTTTACTTTATATTTTACAGGGCATCTACTAGTCGTATAAGCTGATATACTATGTTTAAGTCTTACGTGTTTCTCTTTTTTAATTATATGCAAAGAAATGTTGAAGGCGGTCGTCAAAAGGCTTACAACAGTCGCTGCCAAGGCAAACACGCGCCTCCAAAAGGGACTCAAATCAGTCGGCTTAAAGCCAGCAGAAGCTGGCTGAATACTTGGCTGAAGACATGGCTGACTGGGTGGGTGGCTGACAGAAGCGTTGCCTTTGTTGGCTTTTATCATTAACATGGCTTCAAATTAACGGAAAAAACACAACGAGGCAGCAGCAACAGCAGCAGAAGCAGCGCAAGCAATGGAAGTGCCAATGGCAGTCGGTTGCAGTGAGTTGGCGGCGCCACAGTTTGGGGAATTATAATTCTTGTTCACACTTTTCCTTGTGTTGCAGCAGCCACTTGGCGGCAGGCGGCTCTTCTGTCACTTTGCTGGGGCAAAAGTTTTCCGACGACGCCAACGACTACGACGTGTCCCATGAGAAGTGCATGAATATCAAATTAGGTTGAAAAGTGTTAATTTCAAGGCAATGCGCCACAAAAGGCGTCGCACCGAGTTGCAAGTTGAATCAACAAATATCAAAAGAGACAAGGCGTAAAACAAAAAAAATAACTTAAGATAATGATAATGTTAATGTTGTTGCAATTCCAATTGCAATTGCTACTTCCACATTTGTCTCTCTTTTCTTTTTGGCAAATTGGTGGCAATTGTTGCAATGTTGCCAATGTTGCTTTGCAACTAATTAAACAACATTTAACGCTAAATTTATTGGAAATTGTTTTACACATTGCAATTGCCTTAGTCAATGATTCATTGGCGTGTGAACAGGTCGTAATTAACAAGGCTGACAAATAGCTAATTGCTAGTCAAAATGTTTCAACATTCAACAAATTAACTGTGCAACACGGCAACAGCACAACAACGCGGCAATAGGCAAATCAATCAAATGTTTCAAATGAACTTCAATTCAATTGAATCTATTTATATAATAAACAAATCAAAAGGTAAACACAATTTGTAGTTATTGTCGCAAGCTATTGACAAACTGAATAAGCTTAAACCCTTTTATTGATTGATTGACAAATATGTTACAAGTGTTTATTAACTGATTTGTATACCTCTTGTTGCATATTTTGCTTATCGACTTATTATTGAAGTTAATAGACTTTGAATGAAACTGTTAAGATTTAAACTCAAATTTTAACTTCTTGCATGCAATTAAATTGGATATATTGCATGAAAATATGCAAGTATTTCAATTAACTGTTAATCTTGCAAAGAGCCAACACTAATACACAAATAACTTAAGTTGGTCAAGCATACAGTAGTAGCAATAAGTTGGCTACATGCTGTTACCAAGTTGATTAGTCCAAAATTAGCTCTTTGTTCTCTTTTGTCGCTTAGACAACAGAATTTCATCTAACCACACACTCAAGCACACACACACACACACAGGCATACTAACACATATATACTAACTCTTTGATACAAGTGATTTACTATGTTGAACGTGTCATATGCTTAACTACCAAATTTTACATATATGTGTATATATCTTTACCGTTACACACGCAATGCAAATCCCTAGTGGCTGCTGCTTGCCTCCGTTTCCTCCTCCGCCCACACGCTTGACGCATCTGATGTGTTGCTGGTATATTTATTTTGGAGATTTTGTAAACTTGCAGCCACGTAGCAACCTGTGTGTGCGTCTCTCTCTGTGTGTGTGTGTGTGTGTGTGTGTATCTGAGAGTGTCTTTTTGTGCCACTGCTGTTGTTGTCATTGTCACGTGTGAAGTACCATCGAGTGACACAAATGAAGTGGCTGCTATTAGCTTTAAAACGCACCAACTTACACACACACATACACACTACACATACACACTACACATACAACACACACATACATACAATCACAATCCAAAAGTGGCAAGCTTTGCGTGCGTCTCGTTTGCCACTTGCTGAAAGCCTGGCAAACTACTTACACTTACCACAACCCCTTTGTCCCTTCCCCTTCCATCACAAGCAGCATAATCTTTAGCGACTACAACCCCCCCCCCCCCCCTCACTCTATCATACGTTTGCCTTTCATGTGCACAAATTAGCTTATCTGATACATCAGAATGATGTTGCATAATTCAGCAACATTTTTTCTGCTACTTTCATTCAATTTGCACCCGGACAGAAATCTTTTTCCGTCTTTTCGCTGAGGTTTTTCGTTTGCCTCCTGTTGCTTCTTCGCTACTTATTTGGCTCTTAAATTTTGGCCCTGTTTCTTTTTTTGTTTTTGTTTTCGGGGTTCTTCATTTCGGGTTTGAGGCAATGACTGTCTTAGCCCTTTGTCTGTTGTCTGTTTACTGCTTGTTGCTGTCGACACCATGAAAAATTCACTTAAATTGTAATTTACTTGCAACGCAGCATAGCTATTTACCCCACTATTGACACGTTTTCCCTTCAAGCCCTCCCCACCTCGGTCGTAGCTAGGTCGGAGCAGGACTGTACCGCTACTGCTGCTGGTGCTTGCTCAAAAATTCCTTTTGAGAAACTGAATCCTTGGCACGCTGGACCAACACGAAGCAATCGCATGTTTGCTCATCTACAAGTAACTTAAGATGTATGTATCTGTATGTGTTCGTTGGTGTATGCTTGTGTGTGTGTGTGTGTGTGTGTCTGTGTTTGAGCTCGTTTGCACTTGTCTCTTCAGTAGCCGACTCCAATGGGATTTTTGCTACTTATCTCATTTTTAGCATATTTTATCAAACATAAATATATATATATGTATATATAGTATATATATATACTCGATGCCATCTCTCCCTCTTCCCAGGACAGTATCTAACTCCTGGTTGGCTTTCTATATAGTCCTTGAGGATTTGATTCTCATTTTGTGCGAGAGAGTTTCGACTTGGCTTCACTGTTTGTCAGCCTTCTTGACGCTTTTTAAGCTGCTTGATTGACTTGAAGTGCTTGGATTTAAGTGGTCGTTGGAGATTTACCATACTCTTTGTTGTTGTTGTTGTTGTGTTTGTAATTGTTGTTGCTTTGCAACATTATGATTATGATTATTTGACTGTTGTTTGAGTGACACGACAGGCATCATACTTAAAGTGTAACCTGAAATTTATACAATTTCTTTTTCGACTAAGCTAATTGACAGTTGCCATAAAATACCATAAAATTCTATGAAATACCAAAAAATTCCTTAGTGTCTATCAACACTTTTGAATATTATACAGTGTATGCAATGTTCAGTGTGTTCAATCAAAAATATGCGTTACCAAATTCGAATGGAAAAGCGGTTGGAAAAACTCAGCGTATCGTTAGGGGTCACTCGTTGCGTTGGCAGTTGTCCTTTGAGGCAGTAGCACCACAAGTACAAGAGTACATAGTAAATCCGCTTAGCATTAGCTTGTTTGACTTGTCAGAAGTTCAAAACTTAACACACACACACACACATACATACATATAGCAACGTTGCATTCTGTGTATGTGTGTGTTAGTCACTTAAGTGCACAATATGTTTGATCATTTGACCAATTAAAAGTTTTGGCCCTTATACGCATCATTTGATAAACTTCTGCAAGGACTATAGAAAACAGCTAAGAAGAGAGAGAATCAAAGAGAAGGAGATAGATGCAAGAGAGTAGTAAAACTGGCAGATGGACTAGTTGGCAATAAAGCTAAAAATATTAATATCGAATGCAAACGATTTGTTGTAAGAAAAAAGTTGAAAAGTCAGCACAAAACTCGCTACAAAACGGCCAGAAAATTGAGATACCCAATAAAATATGACATTACTCATAAATATTAAAGGGTATCTGCTACGATATGCCTTTCTCCTGCAAACACCTTTGTAGAGTATATCCAAAGGGAATGTTTAAAATTTCACTTTGTTGCTTATTGAAATTTATTGAGATTTATGCATAATCCAACGAACTTAGAGAAAACAAAAAGAAAAGTAAGAAGAAAAAAAAATGTTGCCAGCTGTCAATCACAGTAAGGCTTTGGTGCTATATAGCATAGTATTGTGTGGGGCAGGGGGCATGGGGTCGGGTCAGTTGACCCCAACTACTCTACGCTTCATCCTCCAGTGACCAATAAAAACGACAGGCACAAAACATTTGATGAAATGCTTGAACGTAAACTCAGTGTCTGTGTCCCCCTCCCTTTCTGCTACTATCGCTGCCAACGTAGACGTCAGCAGCTGTCCAGGAAATAAGCGCCAATTATGCCACCAGCAGCCAAATGTGTTCGGCCTGTTGCCCAGCAGGAAGCCAGCTGGATGGCCAGTTAGCGTTAGCGACAAGAATTCATTTTGTTCATTTCTCGTTCATTTCGCTTCTTCTTCAATTCCAATTTCAATTTGCTGCACGGTGAAATGGCGCCGTTGTCGTCGACATCTTCATGCGATGTATGTGGCCTCAAAAGTGTTCTGGCTGCGTCCTTCAAAGTTGCCGCTCTTTATGCCCTATGCCTTATGCCACATCCCGCCCCATTTTGGCACAGGGGGCACGGCAATATCTGCTTGACCAAGCGCACTGAAGACGAAGAAAGACAGAAGCGCCCTTGCATCCCATTGCCAAAAAAAAAATGGACCATTACTGTATGTGTGTGTGTGTGTGTGTGTATATGTGGGGGGAAGCGTTATTTCATTTTGTACGCACTTCCGTTAACAGTATACGCCCCCCTTCAGCAACCCATCTCTTCAATATCGTAAAGGGATTTTCCTGTATCCTGCATCCGCCTGATGGCTACAATGCTGACTGCCAACAGCCTGACTGCCGGCTGACTGCTGTCATCTTGCGCCACTGGGTCATCCATCTACTGTTGCCTTTCATCCTTTGTGCAGTCCGCAAATGTTTTATTTATATGTGGACAACATTGGCGGCAAAGTTTTACTTAAATATGCGTATCAGGCAGGCAACCCCCTATCACCCCCCAGCCACCTCTTCAAGCAATCGCTCAGGTGTATAACATCTATAGTTGTTGCCAGTCTGTGTGTATGTGAGTGTGTGTATATGAATCCGATTTTGATTCTGATTCAGTATATTGATATGTTTCTGCAACATGTGAGCTCCTGGTACGTTATTGTGTGTGTGTGTAAGCGTGTATGTCTGTGGTACAGCATACTTTTAGGCGCAGCCAAAAAAGTTTCAGCCTTTGATTGAGTGGGGCACAGCCCAGCGTACACCCAGCAAATCCGTAAAATAGATTTCCCAATTGACACATTTTTTTCTTCCTCTTCTTTTCTCCCTCTGTCACTCCCTCCACTCTTTGATTATTCTTTACGTAATATTGCTTGCATGAGTGAATGCTGCTTACGTGTATATCCGTTTCACGTACTTTCAATCTTCGTTTCTTTCTTGCTTGTTTCTTTTTTGCTTCTGTTGTTTATTTTCTGATAAGATTTTAATATTTATAGCGCGGACAAGGCACAATTTGATTCATTGCAGGTAAGTGTATATATATAAATATATATATAGGAACATATGTTCTGATTCACAAGACAATTGAATAGAATTTTAATGATTAAACGCACTGAAATGCATAAATTGACTTTTAACAAGTTTATTTTTAGTACCAGTTATTATCACTTATCTATATATTATATAATATATATTATTTATTTATTATATAATATATATTATTTATTTATTATATATTATGTATTTATTAACTTATTTATTTATTATATATTATTATTTTATTATTATTTATACATTAATTATTAATTTATTTATTTATTATTAATTTATTATTTATTATTTATTTAATATTATTTTATTATTTATTTATTATCATTTATTATTTATTTATTATTTATTAATTGGTTATTATTTACTATTATTATTATTATTATTATTATTATTTTTATTAAAATACCTTTTTTAATTTAAAATGTATGAAGAAAGTGTAGCAAAATTAAAGGATCCTTCGCTGACAATACTAGCCATAATTTGCAGAGTATTTTATAGTCTTATTTTAGGGTATGCCATTTGCAATTATTTAAAATAAAATTCATATTTGTCTAGCCTTAAAATCTGTGCATAACATAAATAAATAAAAATTTTATTTAATTGCTCAAATTAAATGGGTTGACTGGCACTTGAGGCGTGAAAACCCGCTTAGAAGCGATGCCTTTATTAATTTCAAAAACAGCACGACCCTTTTCCCCCTCTTTGCAGCCCTTATTACCTTCCTAGCCCACTTGATATAAGCAGCAGAAAACCAATGTAAGAAAATGAAAAACCTGAACCACTTCATCTAAAGATATTTTTCATTCATTTTCTTGTTTTCTTTTTCTAATTTTTATTTTTTATTCTTATTTTCATTTCTTGTTTTTTTTTCGGGTGGCTCTTCTTTATTTGCTTTGCTGATTGTCAACATCAATTATTTAACTTTTGCGTGACAGACCACCCAAAAATTGGTCGAAAAAAACAGAAACCCTTTAACAAAGTCCTTGCTGTTGCTCCTGCTCCTTCTGGTCTATTCGAAAACAGTCAAATAAGCGCACATAAAACTTATCACGCCTGAATTTGTCAGCACAAAAGCCAAGCGAATGGGGAAAAAATTTCGCGGCTAAATTTTAAGGCTTGGCAACCCTTTTTTACTTGCTTGCTGCTTGTGCAGCATACGCATCCTTTTCCCGTTTTTTTTCTCATCGGGCATACCCTGTAGAAAGTCTGCGTAGAGTTTGATTTTAGTAAGCGAAATAAGGATATGTATATAGAATATATAAATATATATTTTTCAGTAAAACTTTCAACTATAATTTCCTTTAGTCTACTTCTATCACTAGGCCATTTCATAGGGTATCTTTTAGTCATGTTTATTATGTGTTGTAAGTTATTGTTTTTTTTTTTCTAACTTCGCTAGTTGAAAATTTGTCGCGGCTTCTGCTTCGCACTTCATTTTGTGTTTGTCTTGTTGAATGCCAAATGCAAATGCTTTGCATACTTTATGGCGTTTTGTACGCTTTTTTCACACTTTCCTAAGCAGTTGCTTAGGCGCACGCGATGAATGAGAATGCCTTACGGCCAATGGCAAAACGAAAGGGAAACACTAAGAGAGAAGGTTTAAGGTAAACGAGAAAGTGGGAAAATGGGTATAGCTGAATGGAAAGGGGGAGGATAGGGTTATGGAGTTGGTTGCTTGACTGGCACTTAAGACAAATTGCGGGTAACAAGTAGAGCGCCCACGTAAATAGGCAAATGCCCCTCTACCCATCTCTAAACACTCTTTAACCCATACAAAAGAGAAAAATTGATAAGAAAAAAAGCAAAAAGTAAAAAAAAAAGTGGGTGCAAAACAGAAAATAATATAAATAAATAAACCCCCATTGAAAGTTACAGGGTGGCAGCAGCAGACACACACACACAATAGATGGTAATAAGAGTGTTCTTTGCAGGAAATTTGCGGCGCCAGAATCTGCATTTTTGAGCCAAAAAGGGTTTGTTTTCTCTCTGTGTGTATGTGTGTGTGTGTGTGTGTGTGTGTAGTGTGATTGTGTGCAAAGTATGCAGCAAAGTTTTCAATAATGCCATGCCCACTGGCAGAAGACAACCAACGCTTTACGCTTAACGTCTGGCTCCTTGAGTACTCAAGTGGTTCACGCCGATTTCTGGCCTTGATTTTAAGCGCTCATTACAATTGGAAGCTTAAATTACAACAATAACACAAAACGTAGATATATATGTATATAAATATATATATTCTTATTCATCGTAAAGCTAATTTAGCAGTTAATATTAACAAGCATACTTCATGTAATTAGGCATTATCAACCATAAGCATAACGCCTAGACAAATAATTAAACGTTTCGGTATATTACGTATACGCAATGTATACCACTTCTGTATGTGTGTGTGTGGGTAGAGGGGGGGATTTTATGAAATAATATTGCAAAATTTATGTGCTGGCGACCCTTTGGGGCATACATTATAAGCTACAATATGGTTGCTGGCAAGGATGCTGCTGCTCAAAGCGTTGCAATAATCCTGGCCAAACTGCACGCGTTGCCACAAAAACGAGCTTAGCCTTTAGTTTGTGTGCGTCTCTCTCTCTCTCTGTGTGTATGTGTGTAGTTGGTATACCCCACATACAATAGCTGTCATGCGGTTTTATTAGAAATTGTTATCGCAACGCCTGTTGCATCATCCCCATTATCATCAACATCATCATCATCATCATCATCATCATCATCGTGAGCTGCATCGACCTGTGCCCCTTGTGCTAAACTTCGATTTTTATCTGTCAGTCGATGGGGTCTCCTACTACTACTATGATTACTATATATAAAGTATTTGTTGCTGGATGATTCTAGCGGGCAGGGAGCTTATTGCGCTTGTATGCCTGTTTGCCACATGCCACACGCCACATGGCACAAACTGCAATGCTGCGCGCTCTATTTGCCATTGCCATTTGCCATTTGATGCTTATGCTTTGGCCCCAATGTTATTGGCAATAGCAATGGCGACGGCGATGGCGTTGGTGATGTCGATAGCAACGCGGCTTTGCTATGAGTGCTTTGTTATCTATAGAATTAAAAACGTCGCCATATTGCTTTGCCAGGACGTACTCTTTGGTTGCAACTGCGGCTTTGGCTGATGTTGCTGCTGCTGCTGCTATTTCCGTTTCTACTACTGCTGCTGCTGCCGGTGATGCCTTCTGCTGTGGCTGAGGGTTCGAGTGTACTTTTAGCGCCATAAATCAGAAAATTGTTGTTACTCCTTCACCTACTTCCACCTCCTGCTGTCTGCTTCTGCTCCTCCCCCTACTCTTTCTCCCCCTCCTTACATACTCCATCAGCAGACATCGTTGGTCCTTGAAGCTTTGTGCAATGTCCTTTTATTATTGTAATGCGAATACAAATTTATATTGGCATCGTAAAGGTAAAAATCTTTTTGCCGCAACTCCTTACTTTTGTGCTTCACATATCCCCCCCCCCCCCCCTTCACACATACCCACACCCAACTACACATAAACCTTAACTCCATGCATGATATGTAAGGCTCAGCAGGCAGCTTACAGTGAACACCGCCAATCGCATATGCAATCTCAATATTTGTATTTGCTTTCTATGCGAATGCGCAAGTGGCGCTTGCTGTTTGTTACTTCAATTCGTAACGTTTTCTTTCGTTTCGTTTTGCTTTTTTACGATTTCGTTTTTTTTCTTTTTATGTTACCATTGAAGCGATGTCAAAGCAAATGGCAATGTGGGTGCGGCAGGATTGTGAAAGGATCATAGAATTGGCATGGGTTGGAATTGTGCAATGAAACTTGTATTTGGCATTCACAAACCAGCAGAAGGTGTACTATGGTGTGGCGTGTGTGTACCTTGTGTGTGTGTGTGTGTTGTGTGTATAAATGATACAGCTGAAATTGATACGTAAATGGAACAACATACTCATTGAACGTTTCTTTACGATTGTTATAAATAAAATCTTTTATATAAATATATATATTTTTCGCGATACTAAAAATAAAATATTTCAACTTAGTTTGAAAACAAATTTCAATCGTCTAGAAGTGGTTTAGCGTGAGCTCTCTTTAACTTCTAGTAATAGATTTGTATCTTGAGTTATACATATGTTAAGTAAGTTTCAGATAATTTTATAAATATATTAAATAAGTTCTGATATTTATTATTTTCCTTTTCCTCATAACTTAAAGAAACCCAATTCAATTCTTAATTGGTTCAGCCTTTGGACTAAGGCCAACGCTAGTCTTTCTGGCCACAGATAGTAGCTTCAAGATAAGGCTTAATAGTAGTAGTAGTAGTTAACAAAGTTAACAAAGTGTTATTCAGAACCACCAAAAACAATACACAAGCCTTGAGCTATATCAGCTGGGGTCATTTGAGTAATCTTCAATATAATCTATAGATATATTTATCGAAACTATTCCAATTCCACTTGCCTGTTGCATATATATATCTAAAGCATATTCTTATCCCTGCCTGTTTTATCATCCTACATACTACATCCCTCATCATTCATCATCATTGGCGAAAGGCAAGTCAGGTTAATACCTTATGGCTTTGCCCTTCTGCAGGTGCGGCCACATATGCAATATAAGTTTTATTTATGACATTATCCTTGTATGTTTATTTTGATTTTTTTTCTAGCTAACTAGCCCTAATCAGCGTTAAGGATTTTGCCGCATTGTTAAGGCTAAACGTAGTAGTAATGGAGATAGTAAGAGGGAGAGCCAGAGCTATGAAAAGAGACAACAAGAAAAGCGCATTAACTATTCGACGAGCCGTAAATGTTGAGGCAATAAAATAAGCAGCCTACTTTACAGGACGTGCATACTTATACAAACACAAACATACATACACACACACACACACACACACACACACACACGTATTTTCACATGCAGCTATGAGTATATAAAGTTAAATTTTAATGCTGGCAAAACGAAGAAAAGAAAAGAAAAGGAAAGGAAAGGAGAGAAATCACCTTGGGCTAAGCCCATCGCTGTGTGGCGTAATAAACAAAATTCTAAAGATGCCGCACACGAAAAGTCCTCAAATCATAAACCAAAATAATAATTACCCATAGCTTTGCCTCTGTTCGTGTGTGTGTTGGTGTGTGTGTGTGTACGTTCATGGGAGACTTTATAACAAAAGCCAAGCCCCATCAGACACACCGACACACATACACACCCAAAAGAGACACATGGAAATTTATTGATGTGCGCGTGATGTGCCTAGACAGCGAGCAAGACGCAGGACAGAAATTGGTTGTAAGTACACACACACACACACACACACATAGCTATATACAGAAACATATGCACTGAGGCGTCGCGACTCACTTGAATCTTTCGTGCACGTTGAGCCTCAAAAGCCATAAAAGCGCACATAATAATGTCAAATGAGTTACAACAAAAGCCAACCAGGTGCCCTTCGACCCCCATTCGACTCCTCTAGCCCACAAGCTATCATCCTTTTTACCCTCCTGCCCCGCTCTCACTCCAGATGCTAGATCTTCAATGTCTACTGTACCCACACCACACATATAACATCTTACAACTCAGATTCATATGAGACGAGCGTGTGCAAAAGAGATAGAAAGCGAGAGTGAAAGAGAGGGTGAGTGTACCCTTTCGCTGATGACTGTATTAGGGTTGGCATTGCGAGCCTTTTCGGTCGTTTGCAGTTTTTATTACGAATTTATAGGCGCACATGCAAATAAATCGCCAGGCAGTCACCAGGAACTGGGGGCAAAAAAGTGTCACAGGGGATGTTGTTGGCCAAGTAAAAACATCTTTTTGCGGATTGTCCTTAAGGTGTATATATGTGTGCGTTCATATGCTTGAACCAGACAAGAACTTTTAGTTGGCAGTGTCTTAGTTTCACTTTCACTTGAAACACAAAATTTTGCTGAAATTTTATAGCGCTTATAGAATGTTTGTGTTGCTTCAACACTTTCAGCGATCGGGTAAAGTTTTTTTGTTCCCATTTTCTTTTATTTTCTTTTTTTGTTTCTTTTTTTTACTCTGTTTGTGTTTATCTTACAGAGTTTGGTCAACAAGTTTTTAACGCAGAGCTGCAGACAGGTGTGAAGAACATAGGACATAGGACATAGGACGCCGGAATACAATAGAAAAAGGACAAGGCTACTTCGAGTAGGAAGTAAGACCAAATGTTGGGACACAACTAACAACAACAACAATTGACAACAACAACACTTAAGCTCAACTAATGCATGTGTCCGTTTGTTTATTGTGTCCACATGCCACAAGCTATGGCTAAGGTAAGACCAATACAACGACGGCGACAGTAGAGCAGGCCGTTGACAAAAAGCTGCTTCGTTTTGGGGGCCAGAGAGAGAGAGAGGGAGAGAGAGAGGGAGAAAGAGAGAGACAGAAAAAAGCAATCTTTTATGCTGCAGCTGAGTGAAAATCGCGAAAATAAATATTGAACTGTAAACCCAAAGTCAACAATGTGCGGTATATGCCAACAATACATATATATAAGTGTGTGTATATGTGTATGTGTGTGTGTTTAAAAAACTCTACAACAAGACCAAGGCAAAGAGAAAGCAAGAGTTAAAGCAGTTTTGCTGAGACGCAGCTGCTACCGCTGTTAAGTTGCATGAAGCAACCCAAGCAACATTTGTTTTGTTACCCGCAACAACTTTTCCCCCTAATTGCTATGTTTAAATAAAGGCTTTCAGCTCTTACCATGTCTATCGATAAATTATATTAAAACGAGACGCAAATTAGCAACAAAACTAAAGCAGCAAAATGTTGTCGCAGTTGTTACAAAAATTTTATAATAATTTGCTTCAAAAGAACAAAAATAGAAAAAGTTGCAGTGAAATGGAAGAAGCTGCCTTTTTAAGATACTAAAAACCAACTAAGATATAGACTTAGATATAGATATAGTAAAAGATAAATAAGATAATATATTATACATTAAGTTAACATTTAATGCAAGTTTTTTATGCAATTCCTAGCTTGTCATCGTTTTCCCAGTACAACAAAGTTCTATATACCTCTCATAATAAGGACATTTCTTTGCAAAGATTTCGATTTTTTATGCTATAAAATCTTTAAGTAAAACTTTAATTTATAGCAAAACTTTGGTATGTTACTTGATTTGTAAGAAAAATCACAACTTGTTGCCTGTCTTTTTTTTTGTAGTTTTAAGTTTTGTTGCTGCTGTTGTCTTTGGCGAGTTTAACCCACTGGCAGGCACTCAGCGCGCACAAAAGTATGCTTTAATTTTTTTTTCTTTTTTTTTAAGTTCTTTTTTTTTCAAAGCTATTTTGAAATTTTAACGAGACAACTGGGAATTGCATCATTTTGTGTAATTTTTGCTGGTCGTGCTGCTTGTGTTGCTTGCTATTATTGTGCTGTGACCAGCAGCACATTGTCCTTGTTGTCCTTTGTGTCAACTATAATAAATAATGCGCGCCCTATTCTATTGCACAGCATATGTGTGTGACTTAGTGTGTGAGTGGGTGTGCGTGACATGACACACACATGTAATAGTAAACAAAACGCTTGCTTAAAAGAACAACAAGCAGAGATACTAAGAAACTCGATTGCCGCAGGCCAGCGACAGGATAACTAGCAACCAGCAACAAAATGACAAGTAGCTGCTCTGTACAGCTCCTTTTTGTATCCTATTTTACCTACTTCTACTACTCCTCCTCCTCCTTCTCAGCTTTCAACCCCCACCTTCAGTTCTATTTCTTTTTGCTTGTTGTAGCCACTTGAAGCACCCGTTGGTTGAGTAACGTTTGGGGCGTATCAGGCGACACGCCCTAATTGAAATTAATGTCTATCCCTTTTTTCGATTTCTATATAAGTTGTTAGTGTACCGCCCCCCGTCCACCAACAACGCACAACACAGGAGTCACTGCTTCCTGCTGTACAAGTAGTGCAGCATTGGGATACGTCCTGAACTGATGTTTCTTGTACTTCAGTTAGTTTTTCTTCGCCCTTTTTGCTCTTCTTTCAGCTTGTGCTGAAATTGCTTGACTTACGACAGCTTTACAAGGGATGCTTGTTAACTAACCCCACCCCCACCCTACCCCTTTCCACACACAGCAAAGTATCTGATATCTTTAAGGACACGCATCCCTTTTTACTCTGTCCAACTACTGCGGTCGTCTAGTTAGATGTACCACGCATGTTTCCTAAGCATAATTTGGCCACATATTTGGCTGCGTGCTGCATTAGTTTGGACACGCACAAAGGACAGCCACACAGAGCACAGGCACAGAGCGAGAGAACGAAAAAGAGAGAGCTAGAGTGAACACATTGTATAATATTTTTGTTTAACGATTGTTTTGTGTGCCTGGTAACGTTAACTGGGGAATAATTAGTTGCCGTTAGCCTTTTGTTGTTATAACCATTTCAGTTATACAGTTACAGTAACTAACTGCTACTGTGTAATGGGCCACCGCAAATGGAATCGTAAACGCACCAACACCAATACATAACACCAATACAAAGCTAACAACAAGCAGGACAAGACCAAATTTCCCATTTTAAAGAATGGCGTGTGCATGTCTAATGTGCCAAACTTATTTGTGGCCAAGTATTAACCCCAACCATATGTACTTTTACTTACATACTACACCCAACGCATACACACATACAAACACATACAAAGCATGTTCCCTACATACTAAATAACTATAATTTTTAACGCTTGCCAAGGCCAAAATGGAATAACACAAAGCCACAAGGCAAAAATCAAATCGAATTGCTTCAAGTACAACACATTTATGTTCCATGCAGCTCATTGCTGCTCCTTGTTGCTCCTTGCTGTAGTATTCCATTGCGAATAACGAGACGCATACGCAATGCCCTTGCCTGATTTGTATGGCACGGATTTTTGGGCAATTTGATTCGCATCTCTTTTTTTTTTAATTTCTGGAAAAGGTTTTTATTAAGGTACAAGGTAGTACAAAGGGGTTGGGGGGTTGTATAGCAACTACTTGGCCGAAGGTTCTCCAGTTTCTGGTTGTTTTTGTTTTTTTTTTCGTTCGTTCGTTCTTTATATGAATTACAATAATAAAAGCAAAAAGCAAACAAAAGCCGTTGCTTATTTGGGAATGAGTTGAGCGAAAGAAATAAAATCATAAAAATTACAAAAGGTAAAGGAGACAGCAGCTAAAAGAAAGAAAAACGACAATGGATGGAAAGACACTACACGAAGAAAATGCGTTCAAGAAAAATCACCGTAATAAAGCCAGAGGGCGTCTTGCCGATTGTGGTGTGAGTCCTATGAGAATCTACTTAACTCACTGTATTGTACTGCAAATAAAACAATTTGAGTGGAAATAAAAAATAAAACAAAGTACGCATATAGCAGACAACAAACAGAATGTAGCAGAGGAAATGAGCGCTTAACACAACGCCCCCAAAAAAAAAAATATACAACAAAAAAATGTAACTGAAACGCAATCCTTTGTAAGTATAAGGAAAACCATCTCCCAGACACAGACGTGGCAAACAATTCCACCACATTCTCTTCTCGCTTACTCTCATCTTCATACCGAAGTAGAGCGCAACTTAAATTATTAATAACAAGCATAAGAAAAACAAATGTACGCGAATGAACCAAGAAGACAAAGGATAATGCCAAGGAGCAGCTGAGACTTGCTGAGCAGGCGACTGGAGACTATGTAGACTATAGACTGTATACTGTATACTGCCCAACAGCCAACATTCTCTGAGTACCCGGAAGCAGCATACAACGGTCAAAGCATTGTACAGTTGAAATTGAAGTTTATGCCCTGGACAGTCATTGCAACAATGCTGCTTGACCAACCCATTACACCCCCACCTCTGCTGCTGCTATTACTACCACTACAGAGGACGACACTTATCATAGCATACAAAAGTGGGCAACAGTCAGTTGGCAAAATGCTGTACAAACATTGAGCCCACCTGAGTGCCTGCCAAGAAAACTAGCGGAAGTTCTTAGAGAAAGAAAAGTCAACTGATAGCTTGTCTGACATTAAACTTTTAGACAGCGATAACATGTAACAAACAGCATGAAAAGTATGTAAAAGAGACAGAGACAGACAGCAAAGAAAATATATATAAAAACACATTTTTAACATAACAAAAGAATGTCAAATAAATATTATAAATTTTTTATATTATTGCACCAATGTTGCAAGTCAACCTTTGACCTATGAATTGCATAAGTTGCATATTTCACTTTTTGATATTTTAATCTAACAATAATGCAACTATCTTGCTTCTGCTTAAAAATATAAGCTGTATGAATGATGCATATGATGTAAGTGTCATCAGCTTGTGTTGATAAGATTTCAATCTAAAAGAATTGCTGCACCTTTGCCATGCCGCAGCTGCTTGCCCCTTGTCCTTTGTAAGCAAGAAAATTGCTTTATACTCATTGTCTTATTTTCTGTTATTAAATATTATTTTGCTGAAACACCTTTATGCGATACTTTCTTTCTTTTGTTTTTCTTTTCAAAGGCGAAACGATTAAAGAACGAATAAAAAAAAAAATAAATATATATTCATTCAAATTACAATTTTATGCCACAAAAACTGTGGCAAATATATATAGATATATATAATATAAATATATATACATATATATTCATTCAACATATCATTCATTGAAATAAAATATTAATTAATTATATTGCAAGCTAAGAAGTTGCAAGTTTGTATGCAACTATTAACAATATTTTTGATTAATTTGCAGACTGTCAGTAAATGGTAAAACAGTGTCAGCAACAAGTTTTCGCACAGACAAATATCTCTTTGATTAGGAGCAAAACTTTTAGTTTTTTTTTTTGCTTTTTGCGTAGTGAAAACTCAGCTGAACTCTAAGGGATAGCATACCAAAGGCAAAGATTGTAGGGATAGTTGGTAGCTATCCATTTGGAACAAGTTAAAAAAAAGGGTTGCAGCTTTTCATTTATTAAACATGCACTGCGAAAAGAACAGTTGCTGCAACAAGAGTACAAATGTGACACTCCTCAACTGAATGGGGCAAGCGAATAATTTTTAAATAAAAACAAATTAAAAACACATTTGCATGGGTTAAGCTTTGCTATGTTGCAACAGCAAGCAATGCAATGTTACTTTAAAAGGGATGAGAAGTCCTTTCAATCACACACACACACACATACAAACACACACACAGTAAACAGTTAACGACCGTCCATTATGCAAACAATAAGCACCGTTTCCTTACTGATAAAAAAAAAGTAAAGAGACAACAATACAGAGAAAAGCCAAAAATATATATACATATATATATTGCGCATACGCCACGTTTTGCCATGGAGTGGCATTCATTCAAAAATAGATTTATGTGTGGCATTTAAAGGAAAGGACAAACAAAATCAAGAAATATGTTGCAGCATTTATCAAACGTGATGCGTACCACAAACACATTTTGTACCAGAGCCAGAAATTTATACCAAAACCAAAAGCCATGTGACAAACAGACAGAGGGAGAGATAAAGAGAGTGTGAAGGAGAAGGAAACAGGTTTGACATCATTATTCCTCAGTGACAACAACAGCAAAACCAACAACAACAACAACAACAACAACAACAACAACAACAACTAGCAACATTGTACACTGCATTTTGGTATCATTAAAATGTGATCACAGCGCATTAAAGTTGTAGCCAAATGAGGATGTGGATGAGGTGCGTCAACCATCAACCAACAAGGAACAACCAACAACCGTCACCCGTTACCATCTTGGCAGAGCAACAATTTGATTTAGTGGCACACATTATTTTCTCTCTTTCTTTTGCTTAATACAACTGTAAATATATGTGTGTGTGTGTGTTTGTGTGTATATGTTTCTACAATAATGTCAACAATGGACCAACCCCACTCGACATGCTGTCACATCCTGTATCGTTTGTGGTTTGGGTACTATGTCTGTGTGTGTTGTGGCTGCTTCAATGGATAGCTAGCGGACTAGATGTATGTGTATGTGTCTGTGTGTGTGTGTGTGTGCATGTGTGCCAGTTTAGCGGCAACATTTACATTTAACATTTTGCTCCACTTGTTGACTTTTGGCCATGAGGTCGCGATTTGCATGATATTCACATTTATACGCTTAATTTACTATTTCATAATAGGACATAACCACATAACAACAGCAACAGCAGCAGCAGCAGCAACATTTGAGTGTATTGCCCTCAAGTGAATTTCATTATTAGGATATTGTTGTTTAAGTAGAGAACAGTTTGAAAAAAAAAAAGAAAAGAAAAACAACAAACGAAACTCACCTTAACTCCAATGTGAACCGGTGTAAATTCAGTTTTGTGTATTGAAGGTATTGGTATCGGTAATGTCATAGGAAGGGGGCAGGACATCATGGTCGCTACCTGTGAAAAGAAGGACAAGCAAATATTGAATAACATGTTAGTTGTTAGGTTAGTTGACAAAGTGTGTATAATTAATGCAAATGGGCAATCAATGTAGCAATTATTCATTAATAGTGTAATAATTAAATGTCACATTTTTTATAGTTTTCACATAGTTAATAATACTTTTTATTGGTATAGATAATAGGGTGAAAAGTTTGCATCAAGAAAGCTACAAGAAGGATATGAGTAGCTTAACTATGTTCCAAATTGATGCATAATACCTATAGTGGTAAGTACTACTAATAGTAATAGTCAATATTTTTACTTATTTTATTCGAAAGAGAGCTGTTCCCACTTGGACTGTTCCCACTTAGACTGTTCCCACTTCAAGAGTTCACCTTTTGGCTCTTTGCATTTAACTATTCGCACGTTGACTATTTCCAATAGAACTGTTCTCACTTCAACTGTTCCCAATTAAACTGTTCCCACTTCAACTGTTCCCAATTAAATTATTTACATTTCAACTACTCCCACTTGAACTTCAATCACTCCAACTGTTTCTACTTAAACTGTTCCTACTAGTTTTATACAATATACTTATACAAAACTACTCAAGTTGAAAACTATTTCCATATATTTTATATAATTTTATTTTATCGTTTTCCTTCAGAGAAATTTCTTTTCAATTGCCAATCACTTCAACTTTTTATCAAATCAGATTATTTACAATTTGTTGATAAAAAAGAAAACGATACGATACTATCATAAGCCGCCCTACACGCATTGTCATACTTGAAGGCAACCTAAGTGAACTTTTCCATGCACAGTTTGATTGTAATAACAACGTTGCATATGCAGTTGCTACTCAGTGTGTGTGTGTGTGTGTGTGTGAGTATATATGTGGCTATGAAAAAGTTTGACATAGTTTTCCTCATAAAAAAACGTATGTGTGTGTGTGTGAGTGTGTGTGCAGTGCTTTTGTTCGCGTTTTATCTAGGTAAGAATAGAGAGATTAACTCTTACCTTATCAAAAGTAAAAGTAAAAGTTTTAAGAAAAGTTCATTTAGTGTATGATATGGATACATTCATTGATAAAGAGTAGAAGCAGGCACTTAAATGCCCCAATAGCTGTGCATATAAATCAGTTAACATTCCATTTACGATTTGCCAGAGTTTTATAATACTGTCGAATGGTTCATGATCGACCAGTTGCTGTGAATGGGGCTGCAAGAAGTGGGTGAAGAATATGCGGGCAGGGCAGGCAACACGGTCATCAAATAGTTGACAGCTCCACGTAAACTATTTCCTGTCCTGTTGGGACCAACCAATAAACTGGAATCCCTTTGCCCCCTGCCAACGCAAACCATTCAGCAACACTTTCATTTAATGTTCGGTTTGTTTTTTTCTTCTACAATTTTCACTTGTCTACCCTCTGTCAGTTATTGTCACAATGAATGCGAACTGGACCAACAGTTTGCCAATTTTGTTGGCATTGCAATTTTTCGCCTTTTCAATTTCACGCGTTTTAATGGCAGCAGCACCAGCAGCAGCAGTAGTAGTAGTAGCTGCAACAGTCGTGCAGCGGAAAGTCCTGCTTGACAGCATCCTGAGCACAAATCACAGCGACATACCAGCGCGTACATTCATACCATGGTGGTATGCAGCAACGTTTCATTTGGCAACATCAACATCATCATGATCATCAGCAGAAGCGGCAGCAGCAACTACAGCATCATGATGATCATCACTATGATCAACATTCAACATTCAACATCATCATCATCATCATCATCATCATCATCTTCTTCTTCATCTGCATTCATAACATTCTCATTCTCATTCTCATTCTCATTCCCATTCCCATTCGCATTGCCCATCATCGTCATCACTGTCATTTCCGTTTTTGCGTAACGACGTCAACGTTTTTGATGGCTTCATTTCGTTGCGCTGCGTTTCGTTTTGGTACAGCGTGTGGCAAGTAAATCATAACTGCAGCACCATTCCCCAATTCCCTGGGCAAACCAGCACCACCATATAACCAGTATTCAGAGTACAGTATTCAGTGTAACCCACTACAAAAACCTACAACAAATACTTAACATACCTTCTCATACTCCCTTTTCCTTCTGTCTCTCTGTATCCCTCCTCGGTCACTCTCTTTCTCTCTTTGTTAACTCTCTGTGTGCATCTCGTAAAAAGTTTTCGACTTTGTCAGAATACGAGCGGTGCGCTTTTGAGTTGCAACAACAAAGTAAAATCAGATGCGAAATGTTAAAATTAAAATTGCATGACAAAGTGGCAAATGTTGTCAAAACTTTTGCACTGCCAGTGGCATTAACTTCCCAACTCTGCAACTCTGCAACACCCAACTCCAATTGCTACTTCAATTCCAATTCCAATTGCTTCAACTGTAACTCTAATAGTAACAGCAGCAGCAGCAACAGCGTCGCACGCGCCATAAATAAAAGTTGTTGCATGCATGCACTTACAACATTTCAATTTCCGGCCTTAAATGTCGGTTTCAGCTTTCGGTCTCCAATCACCCCCACCACGAACTTCAACCTTCAACACCCATCACCCATCACCCATCACCCACCCAACCATTGCGACCCATTTAAGCCATTTTTAAGTAATTGTATATTGAATTTTGTTACCAAATTTTCAACATCGCATTACCAATCAACACGGTGGTCTTCACTTTGCACTCAAATATCTACAACATGTCACACCATGAGTACTTATTCATTTACTCATCAAAAGGCATCGATTACACTCACCTATAGTATTCATTTTGTATTCACATATATATACTCTGGGGCTCATAGTTATTCCTGTCGCTGTCGCCTGTCATTTTGCTGTCAGTTTGTTTGTTTATAGTTTAGGGAGGGGGGAGATGTTTATGGTACTCATTTCACATTTCACATTTCACATTTCACAGCAAATTGCTTTAAGTGCTACCCAAAATTGTGGCTGCCACTCGCTGCTGTGGCGCAACTAATTAATAGAATTCCGCATAATGCAGCAACCAAACTCTTTGCCACCTAAGCGACAAACCAAAAGTGGGAACTAACTTCGTCAACATCATCAGCATTAAAACAAAAATTTACTCCCTTCAATTTGCACCTTTACTCGACTCGCACATACCCTGTAAACTATATACAATAGTAGCAACATATTTACTCTATAGTTAATCAAACAAATATCTGTTGTCTATATATATAATATAGAGAGTATATCTCATATGGGAAGCTGTATATGCAGCCGAGCATGACCGTTTGGTATTTTAATGACGACAACAAACGGAAATTGACGTTGCTTCACTTTCAACAATGTTGCACTGTTTTTTTTAATAGTGACACGCGACACGGCAGCAGTAAGTGCAACAGAAGAAATTATAACAACAACAGCAAAAACAACAGCAACAACAACAGCAACAACAACAACAATATGAGCAACATCCAGTGAATGAACACATGTGGCAGCCATATGGAGAAATGTATGTTTGTTATTATTGTTGCAAGCACATATTTTGCTACTGACGAGTACAACTGCCTTGCTGTCTGAACTCTTCAAGAGTGCCACAGCAATTCCAGTAACGGCAATGGCAACGGCAACGGCAACAGTAACGGCAACGGCAATGGCAACGGCAATGACATTGATGCATGACCCATACATTGCGGCCACCCACGCGTTAATTTGTCCAGCTTTTGTGGCTGCAACATTTTTGGCATTTAAGCAGCGTAATAAATGTCAAAACAATGAGAGCGTAACGTTCGTTTGTTGCACATCTAACGGACTCTTCAACTTGAGAGCTATGCAATTTGCTTGGGGATATTGCTGCAACAGTAACAACAGCAGTAACAGCAGCAGCAGCATGTCCATCACACATATAATGGCAAGTAACACAAATGCGATCTATAGCATGATTAATGTGCTGTTAACTTGTATGCTGCATGTAGCATGTAGCATGCAGAATGAGGTATGTGGCATGCGGCATTCAGCCTACAATATACAGCCCAAAGCTAAGTAGCGACCTGTCATGCTGTTGTCATTGCAACAAGTTCATGGCATTTGCCGTTGCAGTTTTCCACTCGGCTGACTATGCGCACTGTACAGCTGCAGGGCAATATGAACAGCAGCAACAACAGTTACAACAATTTACCCAGCAGCAGCAGCAACAACAACAACATTAACAGCTGTGCCAGCCGCAGAGAGCAAATGAAGCGTAAATTTGTGCACACTGACTATGGGCCTAGGATCCATTCGGCGGGGGGGTTTGACTGTATAACGTGTGTTTGGGAGGGTGCATGGTTGCATGGGTGCACGGGTGCATGGTTGCATACTGTAAACTTGCAATTGCCCCTGGCACTGAGAATTGCACACAATGCCACACAGGTTAATGAACAGGTGGCCAGAAGTGCCACTGGGTCTGAGCAACAGCCGTTGACGATGCAGCTGAGTGAATGACTCAATGGCCGGAAAGCACGATTAATATGAAAATTTATATGAATAAAAGAATTGAATTGTATAAACTTAAGTGAATAATCATTTGATTATAAACAGATGATTGCAATTTCTTCATATATATATTATAGATATATAGCTATATTCTCAGCAACATCTGCAATTAATTTCAATTGAAATGAAAATCAACAATTGCAGCTGCAAAGTTCAAGCAAAGCTAAAAGTGATTTGCAATCCAAAGCAGATTACAGGGTATGCATATAGTTGAGCTTTATTTAATCAATTTTATTTTACTTTACTGTTATTTAAATATCATAAAATTTATTAAGTTTAAAAGTAGTTTAAGCCGCTTAACCCTTACCCTTAAACTACAGCAACAACCGACTGTATAAATTCTATAAACTTATATCCATACACGTGCATATATTTTTGTCTTAAGCCAAAGATTTGCATAGTCTATAACCATATACATTTTACATACAATCTACACACACATACACATGCAGAGCTATACATAGTTTATAGTCAAAGGGAAATCTTAGGGGCTTCATTGCATTCATGTCGTGCACTCGGCGACTGCATCAATCGAAGCCCCAGTAAAGCGCATTAAAAAGCTAAAATCGTTTAGATTTGCAACGCTTAACTGCAACAACAGCAACAGCAGCAGCAACAACAGCAACAACAACGTTGAATTCAAGTAAAGAATTGTGCAGATTTGGCATGAGAAGTGATAGAAAAAAGAAGTGAAAGTAAATAAAAGGGAAAAAAGAGAAAAACCCACGTCCATTCCATGAACTGTACTAAGAGCTGGTGGGGAAGAAGGGAAAGAGGACAGTTGGTAGTAGCACTTTATGCAAAGAATGCTATCCATATTTCTCACAAATCCTTATAAGTAGAGCAATAGCAGCTACAGCAGCAGCAGCAGCTTGGAACACCCAAGCATTATGCTTAATGCGCTGAGAAAACACGGCAAGAAGTTGCAACACAACTTGTTGCAAGGCGAAAAGGGAATTGTTAAGCAAATGAAATTGAAAAGCAAAATGCGGCATTTGCATAAATTCACTTCAAGGCAAACCGTTGCCGGTGTCAGTGTCGGTGTCTTTGTCGTTGTCTTTGTCGTTGGCGTTGGCGTTGGCGTTGGTGTTGACGATATCGTTGTTAGTGCTTGCTGCTTGTCCTGCTGCTACTGTTGCTGCTGTTACTGTTCCTGCGGGTGCTGTTGTTCTTGTTGGTGACGGCTATTGAACGGAAGCTTAAGGATAATAATGATAAGAGAACCAAAGCGAGGTGTGAGCAAAAATAATAGCATGCTTTTATGTGGCAAGCATTGCTGATGCGTCGTTGCTGTTGATATTGCTGTTATTGCTGCTGCTGCTGCTGCTGCTGCTGCTGTCTTGGCGGCAAATGCTGAGCTTAGCGTTGTGCATGCAACGCCTAAAACTATGCAACAAAGCGCTCGCGCGGCACCAATAGCAAATGTGTCGAAAATCCTATTCTGTTAAGGATTTACAAACCACTAAAGCCAGCAAGCTTCAAGGCAGCGGCTTTTGTTCGTTTTCAGACTAAAATAAAACATGTATGGCTGCGTGTGTATGTGTGTAAGTGTGTGTAAGTAAGTAAGGGATGTTAGTGTGTGGTTGTGTGTGCATTTGTGTGGTTTTGTGCCGTATCAAATTGCATTAGTGTTGAAAGCTGTAACAAGCAGAAAGAAGACACAGAAACACAACCGCCTCAATTCAGTATACAGTAGAGTCCTCCTCCATGCTGCCAGGGCGTGTGTTTGCTTTGCATTTTGATGCCGCATGCCACCACTACTGCCAACACTAACACCAACACACACAACCAAAATTTCATACCCAATTTCAGACTCCATAGGTTCCTACGCCTTGCATTGCTGCGTGCGGAGCTTTCGCTAAGCCAACCAACCACCAGCAGTAACACCAATGTCACTGGCAGTAGTGCTCCAAGCGGTGCTTTGGGCTGTTACTGTGGGGCTTTAGTAATATGTAGTATGTAGTATGTAGTATGTAGTATGTAGCATGTAGTATGCTGGATAAAGAGTGCTGGGCAACGTGGTGACTTATGCGTGTGTTGCATGTTGCAACGAGCAGCTATCATTTATCATTTAGTAGCCAGTAGACGTACCCACAAGCAACAAGCAACAAGCAACAGCCAACAACAAACCTTTTGTTGTCAAGCCTTGTGTTTGTGTGTAATTAAAAATGTCAACGCACAATGGTTATGGTGACACTGCTGTTGCAATCAGGTTGCAAGGCTTCAAGCCTAGTTAATACTCCACCACATAACTAAAGACTGCACTGATAAATCTTTCAATTTGTTAATTAACTTAAAAGCGTCTAAACAAATGTTTTGATTAAGTTTCGAATATTTCAACAACAACAATTGCTGTTGGACACTGAAAGCAGCGCGAGAAATAAAAGAAAAATGAAAAATAGTAACAGGGAAATTGAGAGAAACTGGCAAAAAACTAAGAAATTGTATCCATATGGGATTGCAAATGGTCAGACACTGCTCAATCTACGCTATGTAACTTTTTCATCATTTTCCCTCTCAGCATGCCACCCGCTCCCCCTCTCCAAACCAAGTCTTTTTGGCCCAGACAACATTTCTCGCAAATTAAATGAAAACACCTGATGATATTTCAAAGGCTTTTCGTATTTATACACACATGTGTGTGTATGTGTGTGCGTGGGTGGATGTCTGCATAGATACTATGCTATACGGTTGAATTTTTCTTGCTTTTTTGCTTTGCTGCTGCACCGCCTGTTGACCACTTTAGCAATTTCTTACAGCCCAAATAAATATTGTGCTATTGCACAAAGAGCCAAAAAACAGTTTACGACTATGTGATACCTGATACCATAGAAAGGCTAAAAGCATATTTTATATTAGAGCAAATAGAATGAAGCACTGGTAACTCCTAGAGAGAAAGATCCTTATAGAAAAACTCTGACATTGCATAGAAAGCTATGAAGGGAGTCTGAAATAACAGAATAAATATTAGATCTGCTTCGATTTCTAAATCTGTTGAAGGTTTTATATACAGTCACTATATGCCATTTATATATATTATAATTGTATCTATAGTTAAGTGAACCTTTCAGAATTTAATCTTAACAAATTCCATATAGTATTATAATGATACAACATACTTCATTACACATAAAATATATGTTTCAGCTTTAACATTCCAATAGTCAACTCTAAGCTATCATTATTATGGTAATAACATGCTTCAGACCAAGCTAAAATATATTGTTTGTTTAACAGAATGGAATTTAAACATGCTTAAGACAATATATATACCCTATAAGCAATTCTTAACAGGTTAGAGCATATATATAAACAATAGGGTACAATCATGACGAAGACAGCCAATTTGAAGCGTTAAACAAATGGAATTTACTTACTGGGAGCAGACTGTAGAGAGATGATTTGCCTGTTGTTTGTGAATTGTTTGTTTTGTTGTTTTGTTGTTTTCTTGTTTTTGTCTATATGTATGCAAGTCTTGTATACATATGTATGTATTGTATGTGTTGTTGCTTGTGGCTAACAAAACAAAACATTTCAATGAAATTAGTTTACATTTAGCTCAAACCACGTTTGTCTGCCATACAAAAATACAGCAAAAGGAATCAACCAAAATTTATGAAGAATACAAAAACCAAAGGCGATGACTTAAGAATCTATAAGAAGTCAGTGTATGAATATACATACATATATACATATACATATATAAATATATATTGAAGTAAAAGTCATGGTTGGCCTTGAACTGAAACAACATTGGAAACGCGACGAATGTTGCGACTGCGCAATTGAGTTGTCAAGTCACATCCAAAATCAGAAATTGTCTACAACTGACACCCAGAGACAAAGAGAGAGAGAGAGAGATAAAGATAGAGACAAAGACAAAGGCAACCAGAACAAACGGCAGAGTATAAAGACTTTTGTATATAACAACAACACAGCCCCAAGGCATATAATATTTCTACTTAAAAGGCTGATCCCCTTAAGAACACATAATAAAGTCTACTGAAAATTGAGCAACTTAACAGTCAGAAATAAAGCAAATATAGTACCACCAAAGCATATAGATTCTGATGGGTAGCTAGTGCCAGAGTTGACCTTTGGCAACTTTTTTACTAAACGTAGGAAATATCTATAGAAAACATATATTAGACAATAAAGTAAAACTATTCATAGTTACATAATAGAGCTACAATCTTATAGCATAGTATGGAAATTTATTTATAGGGTATTTTGTAGTCTATTCGACTTTCACTTTGATCTGCATTTGTTTCCATTTTACAGACTAACTGGCAATGAAACGTAACGCAAGAAGGCAATAAATGAGCTTCGTTATGGTGTGAAATTCAATGCGTAGCAGATATCAAGTGACGTCTGTGAAGGAGAACGACAACAAGAAGGAGACTAAGACTGAGAAGTAGGAGCAGATGTAGGAGTAGAAGTAGAAGTGGAAGAAAAACAAAAAAACAAAGAGTTCAAGTTTTCCATAAATGTACAATTCTTAAAAATTAATAACTACCGCCATATATGGAATTTCATGCTTGTTGTATTCAACCGGTTGTGTGAGTACAGTGAACACACGCTTATTAACAAACACTTGCAATAAATGTTAAGTAAATAGCATGAAGAGTAAAGTAAAGCGAGTTTACTGTAATTTAAGTGTGCCAGTTAGTACAAGTACAAGCTTTATGGCACAGTACAGCCTTTTATGTGCGACAACTTGTACATTCAATATAATATTAATAATTTTTGCCAAATTTTGCAACAATTGTTGACCATATTTAGACTGTATTTAAGCTTTAATTTTATAACAATTTTGTTTTTTTGTACTTATTTCCATAAGTTTAGGCCAGAATACAAGTGTTAATGACACTTGTCTTTCGGTACAAATCATTGAAAGTAGAATCATCTCTGGCAATTTGGGTTACTTTTTTTTGTGTTTGACAGTCTGTCTGTCAGTCAGTCAAAAGCATTGAATAATGTTTGTTGTATGAGAAATTGTTTAACCACAGACACATAAATTCTCATTTAACAACGTCAAATTAATGACCTCAAAACTGCCTCAACCCTTAGCAAAAATACACAAAAAAAAAAAAAAAAGAAAGACTGTATACAGTAGGCACGTTCAACACGTTTTCACGTTTTCAACAGAGGTTCAAGTTGAAAGTCAAACATGGAGAATTGCATACAAAAAGATCTGAAATATATATATATATATATATATATATATGTATATATGCACAGATGTTAAATATATACAGAAATGTACTGAAATGATTTGAAATTGCCATTTGCTTAATGCCTCATTCACAGCTGATCGTTGCGAAGTTACCCATTGCCTCTTGCTTCTTACCTCTTGCCTCTTGCAGCTTGCCTCTTTTCAGTTGATAGTTGCCGGCTGATGAGCTCATCAACAATAGACACACAAACACATATACAAATACAAAGAAACAAACATATAGACCAGACACAACTAGCAGCAAGTGGAAAAACTTGTCAAACAACTGAACCGGCTGCCGGCCGGCACAGTTACAACTTGCTACAACAACTGCCACTAAAACATATACACACACACACACACACACTAAGATAATACAAACACACATACATATATACATAGCAGTAAGTAGCAGCAACACACAACACATTGAATGAAATTATATAATAAAAACCAACTACAGAGCTCTCAAAGCGTCAGTGCTATATGGCCACACAATTGAATAGAATACACTAACAGCAGCAGAGAGTACATTGGCTTTAATACTAGATATGCCCATGAAATAGAAAATATTGAAGCAAAGCTTATTAACTGAGTATAACATTGATAACATAACACTAAAAATCTAGGGAAACAGTCTTCATACCTACACACACTTCTATTAACTTTTTGCAGTGTATTTAGCCTTCGGTTTGTTTAACAAAGACTTTCCTTTTGAAGGAATCAAATCGTAAAACATGTAAGAATACAACCGCCAAAACATTTAATACTCTGCCCATAGAAACATTCAACGGAAATGTTGTTATTTAGGGCACTTGTTGACAGTTTTATGGTCTTACCAAAAAATCTACAGGCTACAGGCCTACTGCTTACTAACTGGTCTTATAAGATGCCTGTTGAATACAACCAAGTCTTTAGTTAGTTTATATACTTTATAGTATTTGATGCGGTTTTGATTTACAGAGCTTAACCAAAACACTTATTATTATTATTATTATTAGCCAAGGAAACTAAACACTTGGCAACGATTACGTTAATGATTATGATTTTGATTACGATTACGATTATGATTACGATTACGATTACGTTTACAAAGCTTGTGTGTTTGTGATGATGACGACCTTGTAGTAAGATTTTTTTTTTAGTAATTAATCAAAGCTTAACGTGGCTCATTTACTGTGCCACCTGCAGGTGGCAAACATGTTGATATAACCATGAATCGTTGAATCGTTGAATCATTGAGGTAACTAACAACAGGCGGCAAACAGTTGGCCAAATCAACAATTGTTAAAACTGACAGCGAACAATGTTTAACCTAAGATTATCTATAGTTAAAGACTAAATGGATTAAATGTTTCTATATCTATATATATATATATACATAGTTTTTAGCTGCATAAAGTTGATTGGCTATAATTGACATTTGGGACATAACCACAATTTGGTTTAGATCAAAATAATTAGCAATGAAATCACGTGCAAGCTGCTGGCCTCAGCATAAGCAGCTGCCAATTTCAATTAATGCAAATCTCTCTTGGCTTAGACCATTGCCTCTATGAGGTGGGAGGTCTTTAAGTGGCCGTGACTAATTAGAAATTAAATTGACAGAAAACGTGTTTCAACGTGTTTCAGCTGCCCTGCCAAGCAATGACAGAGTTTTCCCCCAAGCATAAAAAATGGAAATTAAAATGAAAAATTTGTTACATAATTGATGAGCATTTTCTAGCTGAAATATGCAGCTTCTTGGATTTTTATATATATTTAAAGGACAAAGTAAACCGGGTTAAAAGCACGAGCAGCAGCTAACTGCTTGACAAGTTGGCAGATTGTGCAACAAGTTAAGCTGCTGCCTGACGTGTTGAATGGTCAACGTTTTAGTTGTTCCACACTTGTGACATGTGTATAAAGCCTGAAAAGCCAACAGCTTAAACCCAAAGTTAAGATATATCATCCATACATATATATATATAGATGATTCTATATAGATAGCACTATTTGACATGAGGAAAGCTTAGCCTTAGCCCACACATACAAACACATTACAAACCAATTATCTGGGCATGGACTGTGTCTTTAACGCTCAGTTAAGGATGTCCTCAGTTGTGGCAGACTGCAACAACTAAACACACACATATATATATATATATAAAGGATTTCTAGCCATTGCTGCAACTTGACTGTAATCTAATCTAGTTCATTAGCAGCTGCTACTTGACAGCGTAGTACCTGCAGCAATAGCTGCCGCAACAAAAGTCGTAGCAACAGCAGCCGGAAAAGCGCTTTTCAAAAAGTGGCACAATTTCATTCAATGTGAAATATGAAGCCCTATATGCCATTTGGTTTGGTCTTCTGCTATAATCACAGACAAAGAGCTGCACAGTGGTTAAAAATTAATAATCAATTGACTTGTATACAATTTCAGCTGCAGCTGCTCGCTTTTTGTTTACATAAATGTTTTTAAAAAATGATTAAAAAACAATTGAAAAAAAAAAATAAAAATGTAAACAAGAAACTATATGTATGTATATATATTCTTTATCAATATAATGATTGTTTATATATAGTAAATATAGTATATATTTCATATAAAATCTGTTTAATATACCACAAACCAAATGCATGAAATGCCAGCAAGGTATTCAGCTATATCTAACAATTGTATAAGTCAGATCTGCAGTTAATATACTCTATATATAACTGATATATATGTTAATAATATAATAATTATATATATATATCATATTTCAACTATTTATATAACAAATGCTATCCAGTAGCTATTTACTTTGGTTAAAAAATCAACAGAATGAAAAACTTTTTCATTTTTTACGCTTAAAGACATTTTAATAATAAATAAAATTCAACTTTTTCAAAACTATTAAAAATCAAGTTAACTGTTTTCTAAACTTTTTTAAATATTAAATGGGAAAAAAATGGAAAAATGAAAAATATATATGTATTAAAATTTATAAAATTCAGGAAAAACAAACTATAGCTTTTAATCAGATTTTCAGTTCGCTCAACTCAATGCCATGGCCGTTGGCATCAGAACTTTATAATTCAGCGCACACGTTTGCAGTGAACACACACACACACTCACACACACATACATACGTATGTATACTACACTTAGTTACGAACATTTACACACAATTGCCAGCTGTTAACCTGGACAGTCAACCCAAAACAGTTAACTGGTCACAGAAATGCAACGTTAGTACCCGTATATAGCTGATAGGTGAACACACACCTAGACACACATACACATGCATGCCCGTAAACTCACCTACACTCACTTATATAAAGTTTTTGGTAGCACACGAGTGTAGCATGCCAACGACAACACAGTACAGGACTCCCTCTCCCTCTCTCTGTCTTTTGCCGCATCCTCATAACTGCCACAGCCTGGCTAAGTGCCTTTTCTAACTGGCTGGTTGGCTGTGTTGGTTGGAGCTGTCTAGCTGTTTGTTTCGTTGGCTGACTAGCTGTCGCTGGTAGTAGCGAGCAGCAGCGTGTAGATTTAATTAATTTAATTTCATGCTCATAAAATTTCAAACAATGTGGAAAACGTACATATGAACTACGCGTGCCACATCTATGCCGAAAATTGTGCTACAACGCACGGCATAAAAGTGTCAAGCAAATGTTGTGTAGACACAACGAAATGCTTATTAAACAACAACAATAACAACAACAAGCAAATGCTAACAACAATCTAGTTAACAGTTATAAGTTAATACAAAGAAATTTGCAAAGCAACAGCAAAATAAAATTAGCACAACAGTGCAACAACTGCAGCAAGTGCAGATGCTGACTCAGCCAATGGAATGAAAGAACTATGAAGAAAAGTGCATGATAGATCGAGCGAGAGGGGGGTAGGGGGGGGCAGCTGAAATCACTGCAATAACTGGACCTTAGCATAATTGAAAGCGTCATAAAAATGATCGCAATTTAGTGCCGTTTCTTGTAGGCGGTTTAAACAGCGAAATTTAGCACAATAAACCTCGATCTATGCAGTAAGATATATATATAAATTTATATTTATATATATACTATATTTATTTGTATTTTATAAAGAATTTAGTTAGTATATACTATAAGTAATACTAACCTCATTTATTCAAGAGCAACACACACGCGATTGCAACATTTTGTTGTGGCACACAGCATGTGACGATCTTCAATGATCATCAAAAAGCGTTACTTTCAGCTACAGCTGTGCACCAAATGTATCTTAATATATATCTGTATATATATAGAGATATATGTATTGCCAAATGCACATTTAAAGCTTTATATGGTTGCATTAATTTTAAGTTTTGTTGCTTTTGCTGTTGCTGTTTCTGCTTCTATTGCCTGATATTAATTGTTGACTTCCCTTTCTTGTCACATCCGCCGCAGCATGTGGCAAAATTTGTTTAGATTTTATTCGTCGTCTTTAGTAGTAATTTTATTACTATTTTTTTCTCTTTTATTTTGATGATGATTCTGCAGTGAATCAAGTCAAGCAAAAGCCATATACAATACACTCACTCACACACACACACACACGCACAGACAGTGTGTTAATGATCTGCTCTGTTGCGCCGCATAATAAACACAAGAGAAAAACTAAAGGCGGCACAGAAATATCATTTACACTAGGCGTGCTGCCACTTAGCAAATCATTCACGCTTGATTATAATAATATGGTTTAAAATAATTGCTTAGCATATGACGAGTTTTGTAATTATGTCAAAACAAATTAACTTAACGTAAACGCCAAGTAACCATAACGTTTATAACTGATGACTAAAACGATTTAGACCAACATTGTGTAAGCTTTGATTACAAGCAGCGGAAATGGTTTAAAGTTGAGTTAACAGCAAAATTTCTGTTTATAAAAGAGACAAAGAAAGTTTATTTATATTGTAAGGACAAACCCTGCCTGTTGGGGTACATCTAACATAAACAAATGATATCAAGTTTTGAGTTCGTAGAAAAATAAAATATTGTCTGGAAAACAGTTCGAATAAAAAATATACAAAAAAAAATTAAAAAACAAAATAAAACAAGAGTCAACACATTTTTCTTACCTATTGCCGAATTTGATCCAAAAGAAATAAAAACAAAACATTGATATGGCAACAGAAACTCAAGATCTCAACAATAATATAGGGAATAGGGGAAGTAATAGTAGCAACAGCAGCAGAAAAAAGTGTGGGAAGGAAAGGAAAGAGTAAAGCAAAAAAAAAAAAAATAAAGTAACAAATTTCGTTCCAAGTTCCAAGGAATATCATTAACAAACGCTGCAGCAATTTCCATTCTCATGCATAAATATTTAGCTAGACGATCTGATTTCTTCTGCTTCTTGTTTCTGCTTGGGGCGCTGTCGCCGCTTTATACGCTGCCGACGCTGCTGATTGGATTGTGTCTCGACTAACTGGGAGCGAAAACAAACGCTCTTTGTGAGTGGGTTTTCTGTTCTTGTTGTTTTAGTTTGTTTATTTGTTTTAAGTCTTTTTGCAAAAGTTTTTCCTTTTCTTTTTTTTTTTGTGCCTGTTTATCTTGAGATCGTAAAACTTAAAATTGAGCACAAACATATGTGCATGTGTGTATTTGTGTGTGTGTGTGTGTGTGTGTCTGTATAAATAAAGAAGATCAAATTGCGTAGACGCTGTAAAAAACATTGCGATAAACGGATAATCCATTTGCCTTTGAGACACTTCCATCAAAGTGAAAAATTACCGACTGACAATTAGCGACTCTCAAAGATTCACAGCTAATTAAAAGAATTATATTTTGTATATGTTAAGATTTTGGTTTTGCATATATAAATAATTAGCTCATTAGTTGTCTTTTTCTGATAACAAATGCATTGGCCGGTGTATGTTGTCTCGACTTGTCGTGTCTGTGGGTGATGTTGCATGCCACAACAATGCATAGTTGCAGATATTTTTTTTGTTTTTGGCAGTTGTCCAAAAAGATGCGCCATTACTCAAAGACACAGCAGAATAGCTTCAAATCACTCCAACAGCGGCAACAACCTGTTGACTCCAACAACTATGCTCCATGTGTCTCATATGGCTCATATAATACATATATATGGGAGTAGAGAAGTAGAGGAGGTATGCCACAAGTTGCCCAAGCAGCTCGTCATTTACAGACCAGACATTATCATCATGCTCATCAGCAACAGTCCACCTCCTCTGTCATGCCACAAGCCAACACCAACGATATATATGAGCGTGGAAAATGCTACACATTTTGGTTGGCAAATCACGCAAATGAAATGCACAAAATGTGCGCCATTTATATCATGCAGACGACCCCAGCACATTACCTCACTATACTCCCCTTACTCTATCATACACACACATATATGCCGACACTAGTTCAACCTCCTGTGACGTGTGGCAGCAGACATTTGCCTAGAAACTTGCATGAAAAATATGAGGCAACAGAATATATGAACCAACAGGCAGGCAGGCAGCAGGCAGGCAGCAGGCAGCAGGCATCAGGCCACAGGCAGGCGGCAAGCACAGAGTCAGGCCGCAAAAGACATTGCATGTTGCTGCACGAGTTGCCGCCTGCTGTGTCAGCCAAGCAGCTAAAACAACCCATACCCCACCCAAGTAGTAACCAATCCCCCTATCCACTTGGAAAATGCTACTGTACCAATCCTCCCCTTTCCCCCCCCCATACATCCAACGGCCACACTCAATTGCGCGCTAATTTAGCGCAGCTAGCACTTAATAATTTCTTTTCATAATTGTATAAAAAAAAAATAAAATAAAATCGTTGAGAATAATAATTTAGTGACGGAACAGACAGGACGGTGAATGGTGTTCTCTGGTGTCACATTCAACGCACACAAACACACACACACACACACACACACACACACACACACAGACAGAGAGATGCTGGGTATGATAGAGATGTCAGCAGTTGACACTAGGGAAGTGACTAAGCAGCAAACGCTTACCAATGGGACAGGAAGAGTATAGAACGAGGGCTGTTCAATAACATACATGTTAGTTTGAAAGTAACACTGTTAATGTTAACAATAGTTAACTTAATATGCACTGCTAATGTTAACAATAGTTAACAGTTATAGTTAGAAGTAGCAGCAACTTGGGGTTCATTTGTCTATGGAGTATATTGATCAATAGTAGATTTATAGATCATACTATACAAGGTCACATCTAAAGCTAAAACCAATTGAATGTTAATGTTTAATGTTATGTTAAGCTTAACAGCACTGTTAACTAAAACATTGCTAATCTGAACTATATGAATTAAGCTGCAATTCAATTGTTATTTATCACAATTGTTGACTATATCAACTAGAAATAATGATGTATATATCATAGCATAGATTATATATACATATAAATGAATTGAAATTGTTTGTCATGCACTCAATAACTATTTGATAGAACCTCTTGAATGCAATGTTCACACTTTGTAATATGCTCCTGATGCCCCTAGAGCCGATTGAACTCAAAACTCAAACTGAAACTCATTCAACGCTACCACAAAGAGATTTATGAGTGTTGAATGCTTGGTACTATAGCCAGAAAGAGAGACCACAGAGACCAGCACATTAAGTGGTGTTGGTGGTGTTAGAAGCTGCAGGGCAATAGGGAGCAGTAATGTCTGCAGCTGTAGGGAGTGATTTAAGTTACCGTGAAATGCTTTGATGTTGCACGCCTTAAAAAGGCAAGGTGCACAAATTAGTTTCAGCTAGTTTAAGTATAATTGTAGCAAGAGTGATAAGAAAAGCTGCTTATAAAAAAAGCTAAAAAAAAATACAGGTAATAATTCTGCTATATAAAAACCATTGACCAATAGATAAGAGAATTCAAAAAATATAAAACAATAGAAAAAGAAAAGAAAAGCGAAAGAAAAACGATAAGTTAATGCTTAAGAAGGTGGCTAAATTTGTTGGCTATTAATTTCGAATTGTTTGGCCATTGATGACACTTTGAGAGGCAACTAAAAACCGAGAAGTTAATTGGCTTACTGTTGTTGCCCAGCAACAAGGTATAAAAGGACACTGTGTATAAGTGTGCGTGTGTGTGTCCACAAGCTTACAATAACACATCCACCCACACACACACACACACACACACACATACACATATAATGAAATATACAAAGGCAACTTGGCACGCATTAGGAAAACATAATACGTTAGGTGATTAATCAAGTGTCTAAATAGCTGGCATAGTAGAGAGGGAGGCGGGGTAAAGGTTACTTTTGGGCTCTTTAACTAATTTATAAGATTTTTATCAGGGCCTAAACCTAACCTAGCATTGAACTTATACCGTTAGTGACCCACTCAACGGGCGTGATAATTGCACTATAAAAATGCGCAACTGGGGAAATAAATTAGCAGAATTTCCTACTTTTTCTTCTTATTATTATTATTTTTCTCTTCTTCTTATTTTTCTCTGCCATGAAATAAATCTCAATTAATATGAAAATCGATTACGTTTGCACATTAATTATTTAAAAGGACCCAAAGCAAATGAACAGGATATTCTGTTGCTTATACATCGTACACCACCCAACCACTCAGATTCAAGTAATATATATATATATATATATATATATATATATATATATATTAAGCACAGTGGGTACTAGATATATTCGACTTACGTTTTCTTTCTCGTCGTAGTGCAAACTTACCTGAAAATAAAAGAAAAGAGACAAAAATAAATATATATTTCATTAGCAACAATTTGACAGTTAAATGAACATACGATGTATGTATGTGTATGGGTGTGTGTGTGTGCGTATGTATTGTGTGCGTATTCTTGTATAATTTATGTGCAACAAATTGAAATGAAATTAAAATTATATTATACAAAAGCGAACATAAATCACACAGAGTCACAAAATGCTGAAACTAATTTTTAAATATATATAAAAGAAAAAAATATTTTTTTAAATTTATTGATGTCAAAAGCGACTAGCAGAGACTGAAAGGAAGTAGAATTTTTAAGCAAAATATACCCTGTAATAAAAGCTTATACATAAAGGGTAAGGGGTATTGAACTATAGGCTAAAAGTTGACTATAAATTTTATCATAATTTGACTTGAAAAGAAAGTAAAAAAAAATCTACATTAAATTATAAATCAATTGCGGAATTTACTATAAGACTATATACCCTGTAGTATATGTACGTGTAGGATTGCTTGACTTAAAGTTACTTCTATAAGCATCAACCTATGATGGATTATAGTTGTGATTCTAAGTGTGTCTGGGTCGCAGGATAACGCATAATGTATAAGCTACAAGTGCCCTCTTAACTGTAATATTCATAGTTGTTTTGTATAACATTTATCATTATTTCATTCATCCATTCACTCACACACACACACACACACACACACACACGCACAATGATAACAACAATGGGAATATGGCCATGTGGCTATGTCCCCTGCTGAAACTCTCTCATAAGTCATTTCTTCAAGTCAAATAATTCATAATCGATTTGCAGGACAATCTTTCTTCTTCTTGTACCTAAGAAGAAGGTAACGAGAAAACCTTCAATGCCAAACCCTGTGTTTGTGGTAAGCAAACAGTAGTATGGGGCAGGCAGCATAGCATTTGGGAGGGGCGGGGGAGGGGCGGTACGCTCAGCATATGCTGGTGCCGCGGGACAAGTTCGTTAAGCCTGAACCCAATACATACATATTCTCAAAAAGTTACTACCAACATTTACCTATGAAAATCAAAGCGTGTCCTGGGAAACACTGAATGTTGTACCCACTGGACAAGGATAAGGATGGGGATGAGGCAGAGGCATGAGGCATGAGGTGCACACAAGACAAACAAAATACGCTTGTTGAGTTTCTATTAAGCCAACTAACTCAAAAGTAATTGCTAGAGCAGCTGAGTAGCAATTGGCCTAACTGCTACTTTGCTTTACTTCTAACTTTCACTGCTCATCCTGCAAGTCCTGCGATGCCTCGTACTACTACTCCTGCTGCTATTGATGCTGCTGCTGTAGCTACTAACAGATTGTGGCTTTGGTCTTCGGTCTTCTGGTTTGCTGGTCATCAATATGTGCGCGTTAATGGATGCCTAAATAAATGATAACTTCAAATTACGATTGCTACCACAAAACAGTAACAGCAACTAATAGTAGCAACAGCCAGTAGCAACAGCAGTTACTACCCGCAGCAGCAGCACGTACTGCTAAATACATTCCGCTTCGCTGCAGTTGAGCCAAAATATTTCCACGTGTTTTAACTGCGGCACCAAAGTGAGTCAAGTTTACGAAGTGCTTACTTATATTTTGATACCCTGCACACATTAAATATATAATTTAAAGGGGTATATGCGACTTTATATGAAGGTTTTTTTGGGGGTCATAAAGAAGCAAGTAAATGCTGAAACTCTGGACTTTTCCCTAATACTTTCTAGGCAGAAATTATAAGCTTTGTTATCTCAGCAATTATAAGCAGTGCACTGCTTGTAGCGCTTGCATATATAGGGTATCTGCTAGTCGTGTTTACATTAAGAAACTTTTTGGTTATTGGATTTTTGTTATACTTTTGGTTAGTTTTCTTTTCGTTCTTGTATTATTCCATTTTGTTATGCCAAACGTAAAGTTTAGTTTTACCTGTATATGTATGCATGTGTGTGTTGCATGTTTGCATGTATGTGTGTGTGTGTTGTATGTGGCAGAAGCAGCAGATCATTAATATTTAATTTTAACATTTTGTTGTACACTTAAGCGAATTTCCTGCCAAAGTTATGGGCAATCAAATTATAAATGCATCCAAATGCATGTTCCGCTTGATCAAATAGAAAACATATATATATATATATATATATATAACTGTATATATACTTATATATATAAAGAATTCTTATTGTTAATTATAGCAAATCAAATGCAATTAAATTTCCACAAAAGCTAACGAAATGCGTGACCCATTCAAAGTGAAGTGAAGTGCACTAGAGCTTAGGTCAAAGCACAGGTTGAAAGTGCATTACAATCATCAGGTTTAGGGGCGGGGTTTTGTGGTTTTAGGGGCGGATAGTTGGTGAGTGTTGAAGACACTTTAACAAGGTTAACAAAACGCTAAGCAGTTGTTGTTGTTGCTGTAACTGCTGTTGTTGCTGTACCTGCTGTTGGTTGAAGCAGAAGTGATGTTCACGTCGCAGCTACAGTGTACTTGAGGTGCAATCGTTCAGCGTGCTGCCACCACTGGCACACTGGCAGTGCGATGTTGCATACAAATTGTTCTAATACAAACACACTCCTATATACAGATACACGCACATAGGTTACACACACACACATAGACCATAGTGTTAAAGTTCAAAGACAGGTATAAACGTGTTGGCATGTTAGCTATGTATGCCACACACACACACACACACACACACTGGGGAGACACAAATGTGTGGCACGTGTGAGCTTTTGAAATGTGAATTGAACATTGCCTAATACCATATTCAATACCCACAAGGATTTGTAGCATGCAGTTCGATTTTAATGCAACACAGGCAACATCATAATAGCTCATTATGTTAGTGCAAACTTAACAACCAGCCAAAAGTTCATTAGCTAAAAGGTGGCAAACGATAGATAGATCAAGATATATATATATATACTTTCTTTGACTGATATATATGCTAGATATATATAGTATACAATATATATGTATTGATACGCTAATTGATTGCCACAATTACCGCAATTGATTTAGTCTTGCAGCTTCTAATTGATGCCAAGCATATATATCTAGTATATCAATATTAGTATCAATTTATACTATATATATATATATAGAAACAATAGCTATTTTAAAAAATTGGAAAACCACAAGACACCATACACACACACATATACATAAAAAACCACAAAACACAACAGGTAAACAGCCTAGAAATTCCATTATATAATTTTAATATATTATATTGAGCGTAAAAATAATCACCTTAAATTAATTAATGAATTAATTATGGCGTCGTTTTTAAGCAATACAATATAGTACTAGGTAAAAGTATACCCTATATTCAACTTAAACAGGGTATATCATAGTTTCTATCGAAGACATTCGCTCAGCCTATGCAAATGTCTCTTGATTTGCTTTCCATTCGCATCAATTTAAAACACATTTTTGTTACATAACTTTTTTATTTACAATAAATTTTAGTTATTAGCTAATAAGGAAATGCACTTCAAAATAAAAATATAAATAAAAATAAAAGGCAAAATAAAGAAAATTAACTGCAGTAAAATGCCTGAAACTGTCTACTAAATAATGACATAAATTTATATATTAATATAAAAATTAATGAGAAATAGATCCTAAAATATATATTAAATTCTTTATAGAGTATTTTATAGTCAATCTATATTTTAATAGTTGCTTCAAACAGCTTTTATTGAACATTTTTACGTTGTGGTCTATTTTTGGTCAACTAAAAGAAGTGCATAACTTGGCCACGCTCCAACGACCCACGCAACAAAAAAAAAAACAACACCAAAAAACACAAAAAAAATATATATAGTAAAATAAATATTTTAAATAAAGAATAAAAAATAAAATAAAAATCAAAATGTAGAAAAAAATAAATAATTTAAATCGAAAAAAATATACCAAAAAAATGCTGTATGAAAATGTTATATTGTCCGTGCATAAAAAATTAAAAACTCATTTTTTATGAGCGCCAAGTGGTCAAGTGTATAACAAGAAGACAAAAAACAACACACAGAAAACACACAAAAAAAAACAGAAAAAAAATATTTCTAAAATAATATTTATTTTTCTATATATATATATTCTAATAAGAGCAATGAGCGTGTTGACTTCGAGTTGGATTTTTTTTTTTGAGTATTTTTTTGATGAAAATATTTATATATTTTGCATTTGCTTTGTGAACTTTAAAAGCGCCAAAAAGGCGGAACATGAACATATATATGTATATATATATATATACTATAGACTATATAGTTGTCGCATAAATTTCAACACGGATTAAATGATCTTTTTGTCTCTTTAATATGGCAAATTGTGTTTTGGTTTCATTCACAAATATTTTCTATATAATTAGGGTCATAAAAATGATTCAAACGAATCTGTTTTATTTATCATGTTTCCGGTTAGATTTTATATAGTTTTTTGGCATTATCAAAGGAAATGCATAAAGTGTGTAAAACATAAACAAAAGAATTAAATGTTCAACTATAAATCATGGCTAGAAAACCGATTTTTTGTATATAAAATTTTGTATGGTTCATTAAATAAAAGATTTAAATGTTTATTTTGATTTTTTTGACTAATTTCTAAGCCGACTTTAAATTTAAATTTATTTTATTTTAAATTACAAATTTAACTCACAAAATCACATCAAAAATACTTTAAATTCCCTTTCTTATTTATTTTATTTTATTTTTAATGTTTTTTTATAAAAAGCTTTTTATTTAATTAACCTATAAAATTGTTGTATTATCATGTCAAATCTTAAGTGTTTTCAGGCAATTATCTGCAGAACGAAAGAGAAGGCAATAGGGGTATTAACCGATAATAAAACCATGATTTCACTAAGTTAACTGTGAGTAATAAGCACAATAAAAAAAATCAATTTCAGATATAGATAAAGTAATCAAAAGAAAGGTTATAATACTTTAAAGTACTGCCAAAAATGTTTATAGCCAAAAGCATTATTTTGACAGACGGACAGCGAACAGATGTACTTGATCAGATCAGTATATACATATATAAGTATATATAGAATCGGATATGTTTAGAAAAAGTAACAGTTAAATATCTTATCTTACCAAAGCAAAAACAAAAATTTTAATTATTTATTTTAAAGAAATTTAATTCTTAGTTAAACAATTAGGAAAATTTTGTGCTATCCTTAAGAAAAAACTAATAAAAACTAAGTAAAATTATTCTATTAAATATACTTCAGGAAAAATAACATATATATGCATGTATATTTTAGTATAATATAATTAATAAATCATTACACAGAAGTACACTAAACGTAGTACAAGTAATAAAAGTTGCATTAAATATGAATCTGAAGCCATAAAACTGGCAAATCATGGCAGAAGGAAATGGGGGTGAAAATGTGGAAAACTAAATGGTGTATGTTGACGGAAAGCTGCCACATTAATTTGTGATCTCTTTGGCCAAGAGGCGGCATTAATATGAATTATATGCCTAATGCAAAGCAACAGGCCAAAAGATGTTGTAGCAGACATACACAACACACAAGCAACACTAACAACAACATCTACGTCTACGAATATAAATTCATAATTTTTCATTAGCACTTTGAGAGATGCTTTTGCTTTGCTTTTAGATGTAGATAGTAGGAGATAATGGTGGCACAGAGGGGCATGGTTAAGCACCATTAAAATGTCGCCAACTA